>QFEU01003626.1:7738-20151 GCA_003316345.1 Tricholoma terreum
GGGGGGGGGGGGGGGGGGGGGTGCCGGTTCCATAGTAGGCCATAGTATTAGTATTAGATATTACAGGGGATTCAAGGTCTGTTCTGACTGCCGAATGATGCCGCTTTCCCTTTTTGGGGGTACCCCCACCAGAAGAAGTAAACCTTCAGCTGATTGCACTCACTTTCCAGTCATGGGTTACATGAGTGTGACCCTCAAGGGTACAGCCAAACAACTGGGCATGTGGAACTGCCAAGCTGACTGGGAACCAAGATACAAGCCCATCAGAATGCAGCACTGTGCAGATGCAAATGGGGTTGCGAGAGGCAAGAAAGTAGGGGGGAAAGCAGATGAAAAGGGGCTTAGCATCAGTGCAGGGGGGACAGCAGCTCCTGGAGGGGCTGGGATATGCACAAAAATCGATTGGAGCATGGGAAATAATGGGCACCATGCAGACACATGAGAGAAATCCAAAAGGAAAGAGGAACCAAAAGGGAAAGACCTTAAAGGGAGAGTAGGAGCAAAAACTCACCTCATGAGGTAACACAAAGGGTGGAACAACATTTTGTGGCCAGAGGGGATGGAACAATGTTGGCGGTCCTCCTCAATCAACTTGGGATTCTTATTAACATATTGATGGGATGCAGGGATCAAATGACAAGGATCTTTTACAAGCCATTGTGACCTTGTGAACCCCACATTGCTCTTCTGATTTGTGACTGGAATGCCTTTCTGCCCTCGTGAAAGCATTTCACCTGCATCAATGGGCATCTATTTCCCTGCAAAAACTCTTATGAACCTACCTGGGGCCAGTAAATTCACTTTCCAGTGCCTGGAAAGGGTTTACCTTCTTGTTTGGTACCACAATGCCATTGCTGCACCACATCAAATCCTTATCCTGCCATCTGTTGGCATTTCTACCTCATTCTCCTCCCTTGTTGATGGCTTGAGCATTGCACTCATCTCCCACCCTGTCTCTTCTGTCTGTTGGCATTTCTTTGTGTTCTCTGTACCTGTCTTGCAATCCCTCATGGTCAACAATGTCAAGGTGAAGATCTAGGACAAGGAATGCCTCAGATGTCAACAACATGATTGATAATGTCAAGGCAAAGATCCAGATTGGGAAACACCTTGTGATATGATCAACAACATCAAGGCAAAGATCCAGGTCAAAGAACACATTGCGACATGATTGGCAATGTCAAGGCCAAGACTAGAAGAACAAGAAACACCTCATGACATGACTAACACATGACTAACAATGTCAAGGCCAAGATCTAGGACAAGGACCACTTTGCAAAGTGAGATCCATGATAGCCTTGTGTTCAACTGCTGGCAATTCGGACAGCTGTACATACTTTCTCTCCACATGTGTTGGGTACAATTACTGGTTGTTTTTCTTTCTCTTTTTTGCATGTCTCCCCTGCCTCGTTTGCACTATATTTTATAAGATGGCCCCTTTACTTGCCTCCAATAGTTTCATGTTTGTGAGACTTTAGTATCTTCTACGTCCTCCTCCCCTTCCACTCGTTGTATGATGGCTCAATTCACTAAAGACCACCACACCACCTTTGCTGGCCTGTTCGAAAGTATTAATCCTACAGATAAGCAAGTGAAGCCTGGAGAGATTGCAGTGCAAGATGACCTCAAAGGAGAGCAGGAGACTCTCCCTGATGACAGTGACACAATGGACATATCTGAGCTGTTGACTACCATTTGTGACACGTCCAAGGCAGCCACAGAGGAAATGGATGCTGATTACTGACAGTGGGTGCTTGTGAGCTTGAATGTGGATACTCATGATGTCATCTGTGCAGGTGAATGGTCAACTGTGAGGAGTTCCTTGTGAAGCATAAGCTCATCAAGATGGGAAGGTTTTTCACATCAGATCCAGATAAAAACATGGCACATTATATCACTGCATGGATTATGGACCAGCATGTGATCAGCCCTATTAAGTACATGCCTGATGATGATGACACAGCCATAACGAGCTGAATCTTGATGGGACAAGAAAACCTACTGACCAAGAATGTGCCAGCTATAGTCATGCACAAAAGATGCGTACCACAATGACATTTGCCTTTGGGCAGCTTTATAGACTTGGTACTGTGCCATGGCAGTGGAGCAAGCTGACACAAAAGATGAGGGGCAACCCCTCTGTCGGTGGCGACATACATGTTGAGCCTGCACCACTGAAAGGTGATCCTTCAGAGATGCCCTGATGACTCATTGAAAATCCAGAACATCCTTAGGTTCAAGCATGGGAGACTGCAACCAGCTTGTGTGCCATCACACCTGTAGGCAGTGTTGCTGGTACTCACATCTCCCATGCTGACTTTGTATGCTTGCAGCAAATTCTGGAGGACATGTACCACTTCAACCGAAGGCCAGAGAACTGGGAGATCAAAGACTACACATCATAAACAGAGGCTGGCTGATAAGCAATGGGGGGCGTGCACATCGGCTGGTCTCTCTTGCATATACTCTTGTGTTCACTTGTCTCCTTTGCTTTGATGAGGTCCTTAAAATCCAGAGCCATGATATCCATCTCCTGGATAATGACTTGCTTGAGGTGACCCTTCCATTTAGAAAAACAAGTCAGTGTGGAGGTAAGCAATGGAGATGTCCTGACGATGATGTCCATCACTAGTCCAATCCAGATATCCAGCCCTTTGTGCTCCATTCAATGCCAGAAAAAATGGCTCACTTTTGCCCTGTCTGTGCGTATTCTGACTGGCTGATACTCTCAACCATCAATGAGGGCTTTATTTTTTGCAAGATGGCATCTGGGGACCAGATTTCTATGAACAATGAGCCAATGGTGGGTATTGGTGTTGTTGTTTCATCAGTCAGACTGTCCACACTTTGCTGGTTGTAGACATCTGAGTACTTCTTGGAAATGTTTCAAAACAATCTCCTTGATGTTGGAATAGATCCCATACCATATGGAACACATTCCTTCTGATGTGGTGGCTGCCAATGGATGTATGTTGACCTCTGATGGCCTCTCTGACATATCTGTGAGTGGGGTGGTTAGAGCACTGAATTTTCACACATGACAATTGTTAAGTATCTGATCTTGTTGAATGATGATCCCACTGAGACCCAGGACAACTTTTTCAACTTCAACAGACCACCTGCGATGAGGTGCTTGAAGTGTGGGAGAACATGTCACTATGCAGGAATGTACTAGATGTTCATATGAAATGTTCTGTACTGTACATAGACAATCTACTCAGTACGATTTGGTCTGCAATATGAGTGGGAAGTCCAAATAAAAAATAAAAAATAAGGTCAGTTAGTCAAGAAACTCAGGGTGAAGCTCCTGATATTTCTCAGCTATCTTCTGTGCAGTCTTCATCACCTGGTATTCACCCCTGTGGTGATAGCTAAACACTAAGATAAACGACACCCTGTACTCCTTCTTTGCACGCTCCACAGTATGTTTGTCAGTAGCCACACATTGCTTGCATAAGTGCTTTGCAATTGCCATGTAGCTTAGGCGTTGGCCAAGAACTTGGCCCAAAAGCCATCAGGTGACATAGCCTGGTAGCACTGAACAACATGCTGCATGGGAACACAAGGTTAGAAAAGAGGGCGGGCCAATTTACAAGGCCACAGACCTGCCAATCGGTCCACCTGTTTAGTGTTCCCCTCCACTGCCCTTTCTTCCCATACATGTAGACCAGCCTCCAGTAGATGAGCATGATTGGATGGCCTTGAATACAGAGAATGCAATCCACAGGATTCCAGTGGGCTGAAGTGTCATCCCACATCTGGCTGAGACAAGGGATGTCATCAGCAAACAAGACCACAGGTGGATCAGGAACTTCAGCATTTGTAAACATCAGAATAGTCCCATTGCCAAGGTGGAGAAAGCGAGGCCATGCTGACCTCTTGTTTTCATCATCAGAAGGTTGGTCTTCTTTTCTGTCACTCTCCATCTCCACATCTGTTCCAGGGCCAACAGATGTAGGGATAGCATCAACAGCAGCTGCATGAGGAGGAAGAACCCCCACTGCAGCAACCAGAACAGCAGAAGTGGAGAAGAGACCCGAGAGGTGACTTTCTAGGCTGGAGACCCCAGCATTAGGTGAGACAAGTGACTGGCCAGCAAAGCACCCAAGCGCATGAGTGATCACCAACAGGTATGCCTTGGTCTTCTGGATGTGGTTATTGATGCTTGAGAGGGATGGCTAACTGGCCATGTTAGAAACATCCTTGAGGAGCATGTGTTGGAGAGGCCGAGGTCCACAGTAGGGGTGTCGTGCAGCAAAGTCGTGTGCCTGGTAGGGGAGAGGAGACCAGACATGAGTCAAGGACAACGGAAAACAAAGCAGCAGATGAAAGAACCCATTTCATGAGCTGCTTCTTTTCTTCAGCTGTCCGGTTGTCTTTCAAGCGCTCTGTTGGCAGCCACTGGGTGATCTTTGAACCATCGGGTGCATAGGCAGTGAAGAGAAGCTCCCAACACTGCATAGATTGCTTCAGCACTGACTTCTTCTTTTTTGAGATGCCACCACCACCCATGTGAGGTTCTTTGTGAGCTTTATGAGCACCTGGGAGAAGGCTAGAGGGGGAGAGAGAGGGAAAAGAGTTTATGAGCAGGTCCCCACCTTTCCCACTTGGTCCTGTTGGTGCTAAACTCTTGGAGATGCTGCCTGAGCTTCTCCTTCATCCCACTGTAAGGGAGGCGGAGTGCTTCACACTGTGTAGCAAGCTGCTTGCACATCATGACAGAACTGTGAATGGGGGCATCAGTTGGTGAGGACAAGGCAAGAATGGCATGGGCACTCACATGTTGGTAGGGACAGCTGGCTGTTTTCCATCCACAACATCGCCAGGCAACAGCAACATACAGTTATTGCATGTGAAGCCCCATGGTGAGCTCATCCTGGGGTATCTGGTGAAATGTGAGCAATGGGGGCCATGGAAGGATGGGAGGAGAAAGGAGGAGAAGGGGTGATCTGTGGATGAGGAAAAGGGCTCGAGGCCTCAAATACGGTGCATTCGGCTGTCCTTGGCATCTCAAGGCAAGCTAGCTATGAACTGAACAGTGTGGGCCTGGGTGCTTTTGGATGATCCCCCCTGTTTGTTGGTTCTGGACTTGTGTCACAGCTTTGATGCCTCGAATGAACCGAACACGTGAGTCTACCTGCCCAGATGTTGGGTTGGACTGAGGTTTGACCCCTAGTCCAGCTGCTGGCTGTTCCTCTGTGAAATCCTTCACAGAATCGAGGCAAGGCAAAAAATTCACGGTCCCATCCCTTCTCACACCCCAGTCTCATCCCACATGTCATCTGCAAACACAGCTCCTCCCTTGGCTTCCTCTCCTCTGACCCTCTTCGCTTCCCATCATCCCTCCTGATGAATATGAGGTTGGGTAATGCTGTCACCATCTGCCATGCTTTTCATGCATGCCCAGGCCTTCCTCTCCCCCTCTCATGGCAGCTTTCTTCTTGTTTCATTTTTTTTGCCCTCTCTCTCTCTTCCTCTCCATTGCATCAATTATCAAAACCTGGAGCCCCCAAAAGCTCTCTTCCTTCCCTTTCTTGCACCCTTGGGGTTTCAGAGGGTTTGTTATATGAAGCTGTTCGATTGCCCACAGGGGGGCTGATATCCTGACATCCTGCAGCTCATGCATAGTCCCATGTGTCCGTTTTGTAGCTCAGTATATATAGCCCTTTCATGTCTCAGATCTAGAGCCCCTCCTGCCTCTGCCTTTGACCCTAGTCTGAGCCAACATTATGCCTTTGACCCCTGGCTTTGATCCTGCCTCATTTGCAGGCATTTTTCAGGTCCTCAACCCTGCTGACCCAATGAATAAGATGGCTGAAGATGACGTGGCAGACGGCATCAAGGGGGATGCCCATTCTCAAAGAGGAGGACAGGTTGCATGTTGTCTCTGAATGCCAGTGGCATGTCAAGGGGTATGCCTGATGGGACCCATGAAGAGTACTAGCGGTAGGCCACCTCCCTGTCGTGTTCTGCTTGTGTTTGTGCTTCACGAGGTGTCCATAGTCTCATGGAACAATGCGAGGAGTTCCTCATGCAAAGGAGGCTGGCCAAGCCCGGCATGTTCTTCAGCAACACACCCCCTGAGCATTTCCTGCAGCTCATTGTCACATGGATCATGGACCAGTGCATGGGATTGACAGATGCTGCTCCTCCAACTGACCCATAATGCTGATGATGTGCAGATGTGATGAGATCTGTCTCGACGGGACAAGAAGGCCGGCTATTGAGCTGCATGCCACTTATGGAACAGCACAGAAAATGTGTGTATTGATGACATATGCATTTGGTTGGGTCCACGGCCTGGGCTCAATGCATTGGCAATGTAGCCAGGTCAACAGGAGCATGGTAGGTAATCCCTCGTTGGAGGCAGTGTCCACATATATGATGAGCCTGCGATGGCACAAGGTGGGGGGGGGGCATCTCTGATTTATCACATGGAAGGGTGACCAAGAACTTGGAAATGCAGGTGAAAGCTGGTGAAACCCCGACAAGTGCTCATGCTATCAGCACAGTAGGTCCCACCTGTCTGCAAATGGCAGAGAACAAACAGCATGAACTCATGATTGCAGGAAACCCTGGAAAAAATGTACTGCTTGAACCACAGGCCCGAAAACTGGGGTGTGAAGGACTATGCCCCTGGAACAAGGAAGAAGAAGGATGACAGCCCATGGGGAGGTGGCCATGCATGGCACCTGCTTGGGTTGGCATACACATTGGCATTCACATGCCTCCTTTGTGTTGACGAAGTGCTGAAGATCCAGAGCCACAACATCATCCTTCTCAGGGAACACAAGATCCAGCTCACCTTGCCCTTTCAGAAGACCAGTCAATTTGGAGGTGCATCTTTTTTCCTCTCTGCACCCTGCTGTGAAAGCATTTGCTGAGGTCGAGTTGGTCATACAGACATCAAGCCATTTGTTTTGCATGAGATGCCAGAGTTCATGGCCCATCTCTGTCCAGTGGCATATGCAGAGTGGATCAAGGCCTCTCGGATCACCAGTGGGTTCATGTTCCAAAAGATAGCATCTGGTGACCAGGTTTCTGGGGACAACAAACCAATGGCTCATCCTTCTGACTGCTGCACGCCATTTTCTGATGCTCTTTGTACTTGCAGACTGCAGAGTGCTTCTTGGAGATGTTCCGCAACAATTTGCTCAACGTGAAGGTGAACCCTGTTGCCTATGGCACCCACTCTTTCCAGTGGGGAGGGTGCCAGTGGTTGTCTGTGGAGCTCAGGTGGCCCCTGCGATGGATCTGCGAGTGGGGAGGTTGAAGTGCTGAGTTCACCCACCTTACGATTGTCAAATACCTGATTTCTTGGAATGATGACCCATCCCAGAGGCACGAAGACTTTCTGGACTTCAACCACCCTCCAGCAGTGAAGTGCTATGCATGTGGGAGGTTGTGCTACTGCTCATAAAGATATCAAGATATTTGTTGCTCTCGCTGTCCCATGCATCAATCAACATGTATTATATTATAGGCACACTCATACAGATAGCCAACAACTATTATATTATATCACTCTATCTGTAAACTACACTAACATTTCGCAATTGCAGACTCCTTGCCCCTGACAAGGTGGGTCCCCCTTCCGGTATTCGAACACTGAGGCAAAATCTGCACCATACCTAGCCCTGGCTTCCTCAGCAAGCTTGTGGTTGGCAGCCATCCGCTCTTCCTTCAGCCAGTTCGAGATCGCCAAGTATGACATCACATGGCCATCAACAGCAAACTTTGCCCAGAATCCTTCCTCGGAGAGCTCGTGCCAGCATTGGACAATGTCCTAGAAGCCATTGTGGGGTTGACATCAGTGACCCACAGCCATACAGGAGCCACGAGGAAGGCCACTCACCCGCCAGTGAGCCCAATTCTTCTTCGTGCTGGCCCACTGTCCAGTCTTCCCATAGCGATATAGCTCCGGCCAATACCTGAGGGCAATCGGCTTCCCCTGGATGTGGAGCACCGCCTCAGAGGGCTCCCAGTCCGGTGATGCATCATCCCAGAGTCTGATGAGCTGAGGGATATCCTTGGCAAATGAAATGGCAGGTGGGTCAGGAACACCCACCTTTGAAAAGAGCAGGGTTTTGCCATGGGCAAGGGTGAGGCACCCTTTGGCATTCCCGTGCTCCAACTGTTGTGACAACAGATCGGGAGGTACAGGTGCAAGGGTAGCCGATCGGGGGCAGGATGCAGGCACTGAGGCAGTGGAGGCATTCGTGGCCATGTCCACAACCGCAGGAGGGCCCAAAACGGCGGCCGAATCCTGGGAGGTGAGAACGCAGGGGAGGGTCGGTGCAGCCAGAACGGGCAGAGCACCAGAGCCCACTCTGTGGACGAGGATGTCTGCGAGTGTGGCCAGAGTGGTCTGCATCTGCTTGACCTGCCTGAGGAGAAGGGTGTTGTCCTGGGACAAGGAGCGCCGCCGTGCAACCAGTGTTGAGGGTGTTGACAAGCATGGTGGGGTGTCCTGCACAGGTGTTGGTCCCCCATAGGGGTTACATGTGACACAGCGGTCAGCCTGGAGAGCGAGAGTAGAGGTGAGGATGCAGTTCATAACCAGAAAGAAGAAAAAAGAAGAAAAGGGCGGCATGGACACACCCAGGCAAGAAGCTCCTCTTTTCTACATTCGTGTGCATATCCTTCGACCTCTCCGTGGGGAGGACCCGCTTGATCACTGAGCCATCCGCGTTGTCAACACCGCTGCTGAAGAGCAGCTCACGTCATCGTGCAGACTGCTTTGTCATTCCCTTTGTTGTTGTTGATGTTGTCGTCTTCCTCCTTGCCACCTTCGCAACACGTCCTCCTCGTGGACCCCGATGCTTGATGCGTACACCAGGCAGAAGGCTGTTTCAACATCAATGCTGTCAGCACAGGCAAGCATGGTTTTTTTTTTTTTTCCAACTACGCAAAACACCTACTTTTCCCATTCCTTGGGGTTCGCACTGAATTCTTGAAGCCGGTCCCTGAGCTTCGCCATGTTTCCGGTGATCGGGAGGTGGAACGCATCACAGAGTTCCCACAGAGAAGCTTTCGGAAGGTGGGTGCTGAAAAAAAAAAAACAGGTTAGCGCCGCAGGAAGGGGGGGATAAGGGAGAGGGACCCACAGCTCGTGGTGGATGACGGTATGCACACCGTCAATGGCCTTTCCCGGGAACGGCAGCCCAACAGCATGCTGCGCCAACGACGCCAGTGCTTTCCTCTTTTTTGGAGAGTCAACGTCCATCGGATCTTCCTCGGCGGAAGATCAACGGTTTCGGCGGTTTCAGATGTTCTGGTCATGGCAGTGGAGGACGTGAGGTGGGACCAGGCTAGGCAGACAGCGAGGAGGCCGAAGACAGCCGAGGCGAGCCTCCAGCTGGCCAGAGGGCGCTCAGACCCCAGCAGCAGCCATGCCGCACCATGAGAACGGCACCGGCCATAATCGACGATCGATCTGGAGGGAGAGTATACATATGAGATAAGCAAAGGAGGCGGGCAGAGAGAGGCAGGCGCAAGAAGCTAGAACGACGGAGAAAACATTGGGGATCGCAGAAGGAAGCGAGAGGAGCCAAAAATACCGTGACACTACTAGTGTACTTGTAAAAAATACACACAACTCAGCTCTGCAAAGAAAAAGGTTTTTGCTGCTGCAGCAAGGGGCCAAAAAGCAGAAGGACAACAGCAACACAGAAAAGCGGGAGCTCAGCACTGCACGGGCGTTCCACAGAGGCCGCACACGCGCAGGGTAGGAGGGAAAGGAACCGTGCGAAGCGCAGCCGTTGCTCGGTTGCCCGGTTGCTCAGATCCGATGTTTGGCACTGCGGCGCAGCGAGGCACGGAGGCAAACAGACCCTGATCGATATCGATATCCCTGATGCCTGGGACGGGCACTCACTGACTCAGCGGCCCAGTGACAGGGAGCGAGACTTTCACGAGAGAAGTGTTTCAAGATCTGAGGATCTGGGACCTCTTGGTACGTTCCGCCCCTTGGTTGGTAATCCCTTTCTTGGCGGATCTGGTGACCTTCTTCATCGTGCCTCAGCCACGGTGTGCTCAGGACCATAGCTTTAACTGGACTCAGCGTTATTATTCATAGAGAAAACCCTGAAGACGGATAGTGAAAGTGCAACTCTCGGGCACAATTGTAATACGTGTTGTCCTCGTGCCCCATGATTGATGATTTGAGGTACATAGGTATGAATATATGACGTGTATGAGATCGAGCGCGAACTCCTTCTCGTTCGTGGACCTGTAAAATTTACCTATCTTCATTCAACATACTACCACAATCTGCCATTAACGGTATATGTGACGCGTTGTGACTGACGAGTCAGTTGTACATAATAGAGCGTATCTGCAACCGTTTTTGCTAAGATTTTCAATTTCAACTCAGTAAAAACTAAGAAAGCTCCACCCACTGGTGGTATTTCTGGGCCCTGGCTAGCTCGATGTCATTATTTACAATCATTTAACGCGGTTCACGTCGAGTGTCAGTGTGGTGCGGAAGTCGAATGACACCTGCTCAGCTACCCCTGGCAGGCCCTTTTGCGGGCATTTTAGGACTTGTCAACGGGCTTCGTTCACGTCAAGTTCTCTATATGTTCTGAACTCTTGTTCTTATCAGCTCAACCGATACCTTGTCGGCCGCTGTGGACTCCAGATCGCCTATAATGTGGAGCCCTCCAGGACACTGGCAGGGTTGTCCGGACGACTCCCAGGAACTCAGTGTATGCTCACGCCCCACCAGTTTGGCAACCGTTGAGGGTCATGATTATACCCCAAACACCCCCGACTTTCCGGAGAGGACCTCACGCATCCCTCTCCTCCACAAAGAATTCATTCACGAGCAAACGTTCCCCAGTAGGTTCACGATCGGCAGGGACACACAATATCAATACCCTTCCCCTGATGAACCTTCCCATGAGAACCCTTCTCAGACACGGCGAGCCTCAACGAGGCGACATCCATTTGCCTCGCAATTCGAGACACCAGATTGGCAGCAATTGTTGATCCACTCTGTTCTCTGTTTACTGGCGTACCCACTACTATTGCTAGTGGTCCTCATTGCAAGCTCGAGGCCATTGTTCTGGACGCGTACGATCGTGGGCCTGGGGTGTGGGCTTATTGGATCCACCCTTGGGCTGAGTCTACTTCCTTTAGGGAAAAGGTTCTTGGAAGCTGCTGGTGGGTTTTCAACCCTTCAGATCGACCAATTCACTAATGCAACTTCACAGCATGGGCCACCGTTATTCATCGGTCATGCGTTCCAGATGCTCCTGGCATCAAACTCAAGGACCTTGCAGCGAGCTCATCAGATCCGACGAGTGCATTCCCCGCCCTACGATTATTTTGCGATCGATGGATGTATCCAGGGACCGCTCGGAAATCTCGCGAGCATTACGAGTCAGTGCTTCTCATTGTTCTCAATTTGCTTTGTACAGGGTGCAGGTGTGCTGATCTAAGACCCTTGCAGTCGGCGTCCCTGGTCCTTAGCCATCCTGTTTTTCCTTCTTGTCGTCTTCGCTACTGCCGCCTCGCCATTCACTCTTGGTCGGCTTGTCAATATAGATACCCGTGCCGAGGTCTGCTTCCTTATCAATACTCTCTCTTTCAAAGTTGCAATTCTGACTCATTTGCAACGTCTTGCAGTATCAACGCGAGGAATATTCTGAAGTCATAGTTAAGGGCGATCTCTCCGATGCAGACATTGCAAGAGCCGCCGCACTTAGGCCTACCCTTGAAGTACGTACTTGTGTCTTCATATGTTCTAGAGTAGCAGTCAATTCAGTAACAGGACTACACATTAACGTGGACATTAGCACCATTCTCGGATCATGGAGGTTTGCCTCTAGTGGCATCTTTCCAGTGGAACAATGATACTGTTTACTTTGCCGAAACCATTCTACCCCAACTTCAATCTAATGGAACAGGCTTTGGGACATTCGAAACGGACTCCAATATGATGACGGCCCAAGGTCAAGTTCCGTTATTGGAGCCCAGTAATACTCATGATCTGTCACAAGCCATCGATCCTGGTGCCATCCTGAGGTTCGTCCAACTGTCGGCAGTGGTATTATCTATTGGCCGATATTGATGGTTCATTCAAGATTTCCTAGGTGGGGGACCAGACTACATTGCACGAAAATCCCTGATGGAGACAACAATCTGTAACATCTGGTCCAACATTCTTCGATGATGAGTTGGAGCTAATCAGCGCTTGCTGTAGTGTCATTCGTTCACCCAATAACTTCACTTACCTGTTCACGCCCCACAATGTTCTTCGCCCATTATTTGCCTCGTTCGACATGGAATATAAAGGGGTTCCGCCATTCAATGCAAGCCGAGTTCTGAAACTCAACGATACGCTTCCTCCCGGTTTGAATGTTGCTGATACTGCCATTGGAGGTACGGGATACCACACGTTACTTCGG
>QFEU01003630.1:6351-25108 GCA_003316345.1 Tricholoma terreum
TTTTTTTTTATGTTCCACGTAGGGTGTATTTTAGACGTACTCAAAATACACAAAAAAAGGAGTGCCCGATCGCAGTCTCCTCGGAGGTAGGCTACACCTAAACGACCCTCCTCATCAACATGTGCCTGAACCGCTACTACGCATTGCTACTTGCTTTCGCTACAGTATTCTATACCTCCAAAGCCCGCATGAGCGCCAAAGCTTCCAGCTGTCAGTAGAACTGAATAGTTGGTGTACGAACCAAGGATCGATCACGGGAAGTGCTTAACTTGCACACATTGGAAAAAGAAATAAAGAACGTCGTTAAACGATCGACCCTCGCCTTTACTCTGCAGTTCAGCCCCTAATCTCCCTCAACTGATACTCCCCCTGTTCTCCATATCATCATCCCGCGGTATATACGTCCCTCGTCCACCCAATGCCAATGAAGTCTGATCGAGAATGCCAACGCTCTCCCAATAGGGTGTGGACTGTGCAGGGACAGTTCCATGATCGGCCATTGGTGACCTTCCACTATTGGTCTTCCTCCCCGAAGGTTGCAGGTCTACACCCGATTGACAAAGGATTGCGCCCCTGACACAAGGCCAGGGTCTGCGCAAAGCAGAGCTGGTGTGGTACGTCGAGGACTCGAAAGTGGTGCCTGAGTCGCATTGAGAGAAGATCGTAGCAGGACATTCCTGCCACCAGCAAGAGCATGTTGGGATGCACCACGCAGATTGTCGCGATGTACCCCGATAAGTTAAAATAAGGAAAATCATTATAAGGGAGTAGTGACACAAGCCATAAGAGAGGCCCGATGAAGGACGATGTCGATTAATGAAGAGATGTTAGGTAGAGTAAAGCGCGGTCATAGTGGGGGCGACGAATTCCCACGACCGGATGGTGATGGTTAAAGATCAAGAAGTGTCGTGACTTCGTTGCGTTGTGTCAAGTGTAACAAATTTCTGTGGGTCGTGACCTCGGAAACTTCCATAATATCATGTAACTGCAGTGATTTGCCATGTCGTCGCGTTGTGTCAAATCTGACTTCTCGCGCATCATTTCTCAGGGCCGCCAATTTCTGACATTGATTCTAACTGGTAAACTTCTAATGGATTCTAAGGACTCTGATCAAAGTCCATGACAGTGCAACTCCTGCAAGGCTTCAACATCAGCAAAATCACACTCTTTTTTTCAACTTTTTGGTCTTTCTGGCTTTACAGCTGACCGTTCTAAAGTCTAAAGTCTAAATAATAGAAAAGGCCTCTGGGGCATCCCATAAAGCTTCAAAAGTACTAA
The DNA here is from genome assembly GCA_003316345.1 of Tricholoma terreum. Taxonomy (NCBI): domain Eukaryota; kingdom Fungi; phylum Basidiomycota; class Agaricomycetes; order Agaricales; family Tricholomataceae; genus Tricholoma; species Tricholoma terreum. The sequence goes on from QFEU01003630.1 coordinate 7,630, forward strand.
AAGTTCATAAAGTCCATAAAGATAAGCTGGATTCAATTGTCTTGTAATAACTCATGCACGTGGTAGTCAATGATATGGTTGATGAAATAGGACTGGAAGGCATCCAAAGCTGATGTAGCATCAAAATCTTCGGGAAGAAATCCTCTCCCATAGTTGGGCAGCAGGTGAGCCCCTTGAACAATGCTGTTGAGGTGTATAACTTCCAACATAGGTTGCATACCCACCATCTCAAGTTTGAGCTCCCACATGCCCATCACCCCATCTCATTGATTAGAAACCAGCATGAACCAGTTCACCAATGCACAGGGAACCTCCTCACACAGCACTGGATCATGGAATGAGAAAAACAGAAGTACACAAGCAATAAGCATTCCATGTATGATCTCCAGCTTCAATCCCTCTTCATCTTCATCATCTTTGTCATTGGTGACCTTTACAAAGACAGTGTCATGCTGTGGCTTACCCTTCCATCACTTATTAGCCCAAATACACTCACGGTACATGCCTCCAGCTCCACACATATGACTTGGAGCATAGAACGTCGCGGTGGCAGAGTGAAACACATGGATTGATGAGGAAAACTCTGGAAGATTGACAGGGAGATTCTGAGCATTTGGTTGCTGCTGATGGAACACAAATTGTCGAAGGGCATTTGGAAACCCTGGCTGATTGATACAGGTGGCTAGCTGTTGAAGATCCCTGGGATAGTTTCGCTCTGTGCATGATGGCTCTCAGTTCTGTAATCTGATTACTGTGTTCTGATACTCACCCTTCGTGACAGCAAGGGTTACCTGTGTATTTGCAAATGCACCACTGGCAGGTGATGGGCCCCCATTGTTATAGTCTTCTTCATAATCTTCTTCTTCATCCTTCTGAGCACCATAGTGACGAATTGGTGGTAGGTTACCAGAAATGAAAACCCATGTGTAATTGGATAGCTTTCCATCCAACATACCACAGTTTTCAAAGACATGGTGGAGAACATTAAGCTTGTGCAGTCGTGAGATTGTCTGCACCATTTGGGGGAGTGGGTCATTCCGGTTTGAATGTCACCAAGGTTCTTGGATGGCACTGATGTGGGTTGATTCTGTAATTGAGGAACAAACACCATTCGGGGATGCAAATTGCTTGATTTTGGATGAGTAGTGCATCAGTGCGTGTTGACAAGGCAATGATATTGAAGTGTGAACACCTGTCTTAATGAACACATTGTGAAGCTGGTAAAATCATTCCAAATGCTGATTGAAAGCATTGAGATCTGAAGCAGTGATGGGATTGTGATGTGCAATATAGCAGCATTTGACAAATTCATGAATACATTGGACCATATCATCTGGTATGAGGCCCTTTATTGTTGTGAGATAAACCTAAATTCATAGTATTATTAGCAAAGCAATCTGATGGAAGATGGAATGACTGAACCTATGGAAGATGGAATGACTGAACCTATGGAAGATGGAATGACTGAACCTTCATGAACACTTTTGAGTCATCGCCTGTCCACTGTGAGAAATCCCATCCATCAGGAAATAGTCTCAGCCCTGGATATACAGGGACTGCAGAGACTCTGACTATGTGATTAGGTTTGTTTCTTCTACATTATTATTTCATGACTTACCGGCGGTCAATCTCTTGAATGTATGGTAAAGCACCTGCTTCACCGTACTTGAGTTCCAGGTACTCTTGCACCCACGTCACTAAGTGGTCTTTGAAGGTCCCTTTGATTAGCTGGTGTAAAAGATCGGGTGTCAGGAGAATGTGGATGTCGGCTCTCGGGAAATAGTGAGTGAAAGGCTAAATGTGAGAAGTTATTACAGTAAAGGTAAAATGAAAGGTATTACGCACCATGACATCAGTTCTGGAGCCATAATTGTCCCAGATAATGCCGGGATCAAAATTTTTGATGAGGAACTCCCTCTTATGGCGATAGTGCGGAAGTGCCTTCGGATTGTCCAGATCATTAGATATGGCCTCACAACTAAAGAATAGGGATGTGAAAAATAAAGAAGGAATTGCTTAATATACTCATGACAGACACCAGTTTTGGACAATCCCTGCAAGCCACACCTGCTCAGGATAATCCGCAATATATGGACCCAATGAGAACACTGCTCAATAAAAGTACCCATCAGGGCACAGGGCTACTTCTGGTTGGGTCATTGATGGGTGAAGAACTGAGAATACTTTTGTCAAACATGTATGATAAAGCTGTCAACAGAATATTTGGTACTCAGGTTATTTGCGGTGCTTTCTGCTAGCTTAAAGTGGAGTTAGAATCTAATTTTAACATGAGGATCATTATCGTACTTTTAGGTATTGGTAGCAATGCCACTGGCACCATTCCAACTGAATGGGATCTGCGCATTGTATTGGAAATGTTGTCAGCACTGATATAAAGTGGATGGTATTTTTGGTGGCCAGTCGCAACTGAGACTGTCGTCTTGTTGCTCCCAGCAATGATCAGAAGAAGCATTGCTCCATGTGCCTCAGGGTTGTCATGAACAATCTGTGACTATTAATACATGATTATCAGTAGAGATCCAATTACTGGGATGCAAACATACTGCCTCATCCCAAGCCCAAGTTCCCAACATTGTATTCAACCAGACATGTTGATCCTTCTCATTGAACTGAATATATGGTGTATAATCAAAGTGACTGTCCAACACAGGAAGTGAAATCTGGTCAGGAGGTCTGGCTCATGCATCTCGAAGGATGAGCTCATAACCTTCTAGCATCCATTTTGGGGGTGTTCCATTAGGACGAGAACCAATGTACTGAAATTTTACTGTTTTCCATGCACCCAGGCCTTCTTTGATTGAATTGATTGTCTTGTACATGTCCTGAGCATTTCTCCATGGCAAATCCTCTTCTTGCCCCTGGCAGCGAATACACTCTGCAAGCCAATGGTCAAGTGCCCAATTTATCTGACTTTCAGAGCTTTGAACTTCTGAAAAATGATGGTTGGCAAACTTGAACACAAAGCGGTCAGGAAAGGGGTGCCAGGGATTTGAGGAGGTTGTGTCTGCTGGCTGTCAAGGTGGTGGTGGCGAGCCAGGGGCCAAAGGAACCCCATGCTGATCAGTATGAATTGCTGTAATAAAGTTTTTAAGTTGTCATGCAGTTCAACATGATGTTTATAAGTATTACTACTGTTCAAGGTGGGATGCCAATCTATTTTATGGCCATTTTTGTTCACTAGTGTTGACCAAGAGGGATGCTTGAACTTTATATGAGAAGCGAGGCCACAGTGAGTGATGCATGTTGCACCACAGAGACCGCAGGAGTAAGAAGACATTGATGTGCTGGAGTTTGTTTGAGTTGCTGAATTCCAAATGTGCTGCCACAACACTAGCGTGTGCCACCACAACACTAGCATGTTCCACCACAACGCTAGCATGTTCCACCAGTGCAGTGCCACGTCACAACCTAAGTTCAACTAACTTCCTTCTACCCCCAACACTTTTCTGCCCCTACCATCTGCCATGCTGTGCACTACTCGGTCATCATCTGCAGCTGTGGCCTCAAAGAAGAAGCTTGTCAAAATGGTTGGTCAGAAGAAGCTGTCATCCGATGGGAGCAACCCTACAGATCAGGGAATTGGAACTACTAGTAATGGTGAGAAATACATCAATAATGAGATACAAGACAACTTACATGAACTTCAGACAACTCAAATGGTGTAGTCAGTATGGCAAAAGCTGGGGTTGGACATAAGCACTGAGAATGCTCTGCATTGCCCATGCCATCTAAATCCTCTCCAAAAGAAAAGAGAGTCCAAACTAACAATCACCCTGGGCCCATTGGCAAGAAAGGACGCCATACCAAAGCTAAAGTGGCTGCAGAAAAAGCAGCTAAGGAGGCCAAGGAGACTGCCACCGCTGCTACTGAGGAAAGGGTGCTGACCAAGCTTGCTGAGATAAAGATAGAGCAAGAAAAGATGGAAACAATAAGATGCAAGGAAGTTATCCATAAGCACTCTGCTATGAAAGCCTCTGAGTCTGCCGGTACACCAGGGGAGGACAGTGTCCAAGCTAATATGGACATGGGTGAAGACTTGACGGAACTCATGAATGAGGAGATGAAAGAGATCGATGATGACGATGAGTCTGATCAAGCTGATGATGAGGGCACAGTCCAAGGGAGGGTTGAAGAAGTCAGTTACACCGAGCTTCAAGTTTGCTGACAGTCCACAACTAATACATTGATCATCTAGAATCCCGCATCCAAGAAGAGAGCACTGTTGTTGAAAGTTGCCACCAGAAAGAAGAACATTCAACAATCCAAAACGGCTGTGGCGAAAAAGCGGTATGTCACATGTTCTGATTAATTATTAAAGTGATCCCAGGCCATTCTGACTCCGAGTCCATGTCTCATCTCACTTGTAGCAGCGATGGCTTACCATTAGCAAGTGGTCTCAAAGATACCTGAAAGTCAAAGTCAAAGAAGGTAGAGATGATGAATGTCATTGGTGGGCTTACAGATGAGGACATATCTTCTGTTTGCCTGAAATTTGACCATCACAGTGAGGTAAGTTTCATGATCATATTGATGATACACTAGCTCTTAACCATGTTATCTAGATTGTAGGTGAAGTTCCTGGAGATTCAGAAGGAGATAGTGAATCTGAAGCACTGCCGAAGGGAAAGCCAAAGAAAGCGGTCAAAATACTAGACTTGGAGGTGCGTATTTGTTATCTTGTTGTCTGACAGGCTTCTCACTCAATTACTTTATAGAATATGACAGGTGATATCATCAACACCAAAACTACATCTGCCACTATCGACGATAACCCAAAGGGCAGAAACTTGAAGCTCAAGAAGGCCATCATTGTAGGGGTGCTGCCCGATATGGGCAGTATGTACTTGTTGATTATGGAAGCTGCTGGTATATAACCAGCAATGTTTATTTGTAGCTACAGTTTTACATGTACCTCATCCACGCGCTATAGAAGTCGGTTGCACTTGTACCATGTGAGGTCTTAGTTCAACACCCCCCGCTTAACAGCACTACACTTTTTTAAGTGTCCAACACTCTTAGCCTGGGACCTAGCCCAGACTACTACACTACCCACTAGGCAACAAAGTTTGATACCAACAGCCACATGTCAACACATGTGGTAACTGCTGCCAAATCTGGCAGCAAGACAAAGAAGAAGCCTTTAAAGGCAACAACAGCTACAGTGGCCCCAGATAATCTGAGGCCTATAGGTGCCAAGTCAACGAACTGGTGAACACCTGCCATGTTGACAACGAGAGTACTGAGAAGTGCCAGCAAAGTTGCTGGCACATTGACGGGACAAGAAGACTTGGACCGTTTGACACTGACGACAGAAACGGCATCTATACGAGAGGTAAATGATGAGCTCGTCAATGTTACACCGCAGCCAATGGCTGTGGGAATTGAGGTCAAAACAGAGGCACTAAGCAGTACCTCTAGAAGGAGCATCACCCCTCAATGTTTGTTTCTAGTAGAACCGAGGGAGGCCCAAGGTAGGCTCCCATCCTCACCAAGTGATGGAGGATGATCCTCTACTACCGGAAAGAGCTCACATTCATGACACTGTCATTCAGATCACAAACGGCAATCTGAGGAACTTCCAGCAACCATACCTGGTATACCATTGATAGGGTCACCTGCTAGCCTAAGCTCTAACACTTGACACAGAGCATTAGAACATAGTAGGAAACCTTCTGCTACCAGGGCTGATAATACAATGGAATCGAGAACGAACTCAATTCTACAAACACCATCAGGGTCGGAAAAAGTATCCCCAACCTCACGGGTAGCAAATCAATGCTACTGGAATAGTGCCATCAAGGATTGCTATACAACAAATATCCCCGATCAAGGGATATCCATCGACACGTTTGGACGACCATATGATCGTCAACCAGACCATTCAGAGAGAAGGTCAATTCTGCCCCACCAAGGTGGTAGAGCAACAGAAGGTGATCATGGACCACCTCAGGGACCACCTGGAAATCCTCCAGGAGGCTCACCAGGAGAATCAGATAGCGATCCTTCCTATCGAGATACAGGATCTGGGGAGGAGGATGAGGAAGAAACAACATCCTCCGATGAAGAAGAGGACATTGAAGAGCTGTTTACAGCTCTAGTGGCACCTGAGTCTAGGGGAACAGCAATGCTGTCCACCCGAACTCCCCCACCAGTAACGGCTCCAATAAGTGGAGCCAAAAGGACAGGTTCTCACCACGAATGTGGTGATCACTCACCAACGAGCATATTGAACGCTCGTAGAACCGCTAGAGAGATGCGGTTCGTACCCGAGACGAGATCGGGGAATGGTGATCGACTATTCCTGGACCCATATCAACGGGCCCATACAGTAGAATTAGACTCTTACAGGGATAAGAGTCGACCCAAACATAGTAAATATCTATGTTCTGTACATACCAAGCTTCACCGAATGATCAATGAAAAGGTGGCCGTATTACACGACCACTCAACCAACAGGAAAGGAGGGCCACGAGTGCCCACCCCACCGTCGTACAATGGTGAAGGAGACACTGAGGTGTATGAAAGGTGGCTTAGCACCTTGCTGAGATGGCTCCGCATAAATAAGATTTGCGGAGCAGAATACGATGAGGAACGTATAGTATATGTTCCTATGTATTTGGAAGGAGACGCATTGTCGTGGTTTAATGACAATATTGACGGTTTTCACCGTCAACAGGAATACTGGACCTTTAAAGAGGTCATAACGGGATTATACAACCGTTTTGTGTTCCGCACAGCAACGCGCGATGCTTCAGACAAGTTCTGGAGCATGACATTCCGAGAAGGAGATGATATCATGTCCTTCTACCATAAGATGGTGCGATACGCCACACGAATGGTGAGAGCGCCAGATCGCTACACATTCAAGTCTCAGTTGATGATGAATATGCCATTGGCAATGTTCAACTTCGTGATTCGCAAAGAATGTTCGGCTGAACATTCACTAACCAAGACTATTCTCCACTATCAAACAGGCAGAGGAGAATGACAGACAGTCCAAACAATGGACTGATCATAGACATGCAGGAACAAACATGTGTCTAGGGAGGACTACCAAGCCTCCGATGGTACCTACACCAAGGCCCATCCTAGTACACGATGAACAACGAGTGAACGTCGTTACAAACCAGATGATCGAAACGATCATCCAGCAAGACCATCAAATCATAATGTGGGTTTGAATTCACAACATCAACCTCTAGCTTCACACCACAGCGAGAGGAAGTGTATGCAAGAGCGTACGCATGGTCATGCTAGAGAGCACGACCACCCAGCAGATGATGGTAATCTGCCTGACACATCAAATATGACATGTTACGGATGTGGTGAGAAGGGACACATTGCCAAAGACCCGAAGTGTAAGAACTTCGGGAAGAGTAAACCCAGTGTGAAAATGTTTGCAGCCCGAGAAATCCTAGATGAGGATGATGAAGGAAGGGCCGACAATGGAGTTGCCGACCAAGATAAGGAGCCAGGAGATCATGATGAGAATGATCAGACTCCATGGGACCAACACGACAGCGATATCATGGGATTCCAATACAGCTCGGAAGGAGGAGAGGTCGAATTCAATGAATTCGATGATGGTCATTGGGACCATGAAGAGAGAGTAGAGCAGATGTATGCTCTGTGAATCAATTCAATAAGTTTAATTGATTCGACCAACAAGTTTGCAGTGATCAGTGAACTGGACTTCAACGAGTTAATCATTGAGGAATATAATAACTATGATCCTCAGGACGAGGACCAAGACTTTCCACTGTTGCAGGAAGTCAGCGATTCTGAATCTGAATCTGAACTGGTTCGGAAGGAAAGATCGGAAGGAGAGTTCCCAATATTAGTGGAGTCCGATGACCCTGAGGAATCGGACAGTGATGATGAGGATATCATCGCTCTAGAGTTCAACGAACTCTTTTCAGCAATAAAAGCAGGAGAGGTAACAAGACCACCTGCAACGAACTTCGTAAGTCAAATCAAAAATTGACCTGGCCAATAAGAGACCCAAAGGAGAACCAATGTTTTGTAACATTGGTCGAGATCCACAGACAACCAGCAGTAACACTGCTGGACTCTGGATGCACTATGGACGCAATATCGCCCGAGATTGTGAACGTCGTGAGAATAAAGGTGCAAGAGCTGATGGAGCAAGTACCGTTACAGCTTGGAACAGCAGGGAGCCGATCCAAGATCAACTATGGGATGAATAGCCACATAGAGTATGGCCCCATAACAACGGACCATTACTTTGATGTAATTAACATCGATAGATATGACGCCATATTGGGCACTATGTTCATGTGTAAGCACGGCATAGTGCTTGATTTCAAACTTAATCAAGTTCGAAGGAAGAACGAACAACTGTTCGCTCTTGAGGAAGGTGGCAACAGTTACCTTATGGTACGACGAATGGCAATGAACAAGCATTGGGAGATGCTTGTACCCAACATGGTGGGTGATTTGGAACCCACTACAAACGGTACGGTTGGACTGTCAAAGTTACCTCAAGTAAACGATGGTCACAAAGAGTGACCACCAGCTGCACCTAACAAGGATGCAGATGATTCGGTTGGCAATGTCATTAATAAATGACATGAGGACAGTCAACGGACCGCCCGTGAACCTAAGGAACCGACAGCTCCTTCCCAAGACCGAAAACAGCCTTCTGCAGGTCAATCGAGAATAGTGGTAATGGAAGATGAAGATGAGGAAAAAATGCCTCATCTAACCACTGGGTTACCGCAAGCGTATCCAGTAATCATGGATAGTTGGGGCACCCTGACTATTGAAGATATTGAGTGAATGGTTGATGAAACGCCAACCATTGATGCAAGCTCAAGGAGCTCAGCCTAGGCTATGTTAGCCCTGGAAGAGGTGGACGAGATAGTCCATGAGTTCACTAGAACTCGATTTCCTCGACTGGCAGCATGTGAAGAGCGCTTGCCACCAACAATATCACGAAGCCATTTGTGGACAGAGGACAGCTCGAACAGGATGAATGATGTCCTGTTTGCAGTAATGAATGATCATTCTGTGAAGATGAGCGATACAGGACCGCTCACTGAAGAAGATATCCCTCGATTACAAGAGGAATAGAAGAAGTCGTGTCACGACATCATGCAGGGTGTGCTGGAACAGCTTCCGCTGCTGAGGGATGTGAATCATCGCATCCTCCTGATCAATGAGAACAAGCGGTATAGGTATCACCTACCGCGATGTGCAGATGCTATGAGACCACAGCTGTCTGAAAAGATAGCATAATATACTCGTGCTAATTGGTGGATGCCATGCCACACAGAGCAGGCTGCCCCTATGCTGTGTATTCTGAAGAAGAATACCACATTGCATACTGTCATCGATGCTCGAGAGCGCAATGATAATATGGAAAAGGATGTGACTCCTCTTCCTGATCAAGATCTAATTCACCTTGATGTGGCTAGAGTGAAGATTCGCTCTAAGATAGACTTCTCCAACGCATATGAACAGATACACGTCCAACCAGACAATGTATACAAAACATCGTTCGTGATGGTGTATGGCACCTTCGTCAGTAATGTGATGCAACAAGGTGATTGCAATGCGCTGTCGATGTTTCAACAGGCAATGAACCACATATTCTGAGACTTCATCGGAATATTCTTGCATGTGTACTTAGATGATCTATTCGTCTATAGTAAGACGGTTGATGAACATCAATGTCATCTCAAACTCGTATTCGATAGAATATGACAACATCAGTTCTACTTGCGTGAAGACAAGTGTGAACTGTTTGCAGACAGAATTGACTGTCTGGGGCATGTAATCAACGAAAAAGGATTACATGCAGATGCCGATAAGATGGCAAAGATTCGCGATTGGCATACACCTCGCAACTATCACGAGGTGCAACGATTCTTAGGACTTGTACAGTATCTGGCACATTTCTTGCCAGATATATTGGCCTATACAGGACTGATATCAGCAATGGAGAAGAACAGACGACCGTTCTTCTGGACACCATTACACAATAAGTGTTTTCAGATGATTAAAGCCATCTGTTGTAGGACTCCTATCCTATGCCCGATAGACCACGATCGGGATGAGCCTATATGGGTCATCTGTGATGCGTCAGTCTATGGAGTAGGTGCAATGTATGGACAAGGCCCTACTTGGAAAACCTGCAGACCTGCAGGTTTCATGTCCAAGAAGTTCACGGACGCACAACGGAATTACCGTGTGTTTGAGCAGGAAACGCTCGTGATACTCGAGGCCCTCCTGAAATGGGAGGACAAATTGATTGGGTATCGAGTTCATGTGGTAACAGACCACCTGGAAGGCTGCTGGGTTAGGTAGCCTCACTAAGTTGGACAGGTAAGACAGGACCAAGTTATCTTCATTGCAGAGAAGTAGGGATCAGTAAAGTACAGAGAGAGATAATATATAACTATACCTTCGTTGCAGAGAAGTAGGGATAAGGCAACAAAGGAGAAAAAAGATGTAATATATATGAGCCATGCTCCATGTGAGGTAATGTCCACATCAGGTCTAGTATACATAAATGGAAGGTCGCATCAGATGTGGGCAATTAAGGAAAGTCACGCATCAATCAAGTTCTCGTTCAGGAGTTGTGACACTAATTTTCATTGAGGTGTCATGGTGTTTGCTACAATGCCGGTGGCTGTGCTCAACACCGAGGGTGTGTTGGTGCCGAGGATGTGTGTGTTCACGGCATGGGGTGTTGCAGCAGCCTGTTAATAGTTGAAACGGGCTTTCGGTTAGTGTTCATTGCAGCGGTGTTTGCTACAGCTCCGGTGGCTGTGCTCGGCGGTGGTGGTTGTCTCAGCGCCGAGGGTGTGTGGCTGTGCTGGCAGTGTGGGGTGTTGCAGTAGCCTTGAAACAGTGAGTGTTTGTTGCAGTAGTGAATGTATCATTATGGTGTTGGTGTTGGTGAAAACGCCGATGGCTGTGCTCGGCGTTTGTGGGTGTCTCGGCGCCGAAGGTGTGTGGCTGTGTCGGCGCCGAGGGTGTGTGCTGGCCATGGCACCAGGGAATGTGTGATGGTGCTGGGAGTGTCTTGGTGTTCGTGATGTTGTCGTAAGTCTGTAGGGGCAGGCTTACACCACCAAGTGCTTGAATTCTTCAAGACACAACTGAGGCTATCTAGCCGTCAGACGAGATGGATGGAATATCTATCTTGTTTTGACTTTGACATTAGATATGTCAAAGGAAACTCTAACAAGGTGGCAGACACCTTGTCAAGGTACTACGAGCATGACTCGTGGGCAGACGTGCCAGAATTGCATGACTACGTCAATGCTGACATGCGCCTTGACCCGGAGCATGACAATCTCCCCTGGGACTGTTTCCAGGAAGTCAAGGACAAGGTCATTGAGGACTGAGTGCGTCGTACCAACAACGCCAAGTTGCAAGTGGAACTTGCAGCACTGCGAGAGCGTCTCAAGGATCAAGACGTTATTGCGGCCGAAATGGCTGCTGTTCAGAACGAGGAAGAGAAGAGGGAAGCCCCTCCTTCCATAGTAGGCGATAATCCCACTATATTCGAATCACGCGTGAAGGGAGAAAACCTTCGCGAACAAATGATGACTAAAGACTCATTCGATAAGGACGTGCAAGAAGGATATCAATCGGACGCAGTGTTTTGAAAGATACTTGTACACCTGGAGAGTCATCCTAGCTTCACAGTGAAGGATGAATTTGTATGGACAACGAATAGAGGGGGAGAGAATGTATTATGCATTCCCTCCTCAATGTTGAAAGGATCGATGTTGTATGGTCGAATTATTGACCAAGCCCATGCAATAGTAGGTCACTTTGGACCTCAGAAGACCACCGACTATGCTCGTCGGTGGTATTGGTGGCCATGTCTACAAGTGGATGTGGAGAAGTTCTGCACGACGTGCAAAGTTTGTGCATGATCAAAAGGTGAATATCAAGCACCCGCAGGCAAGTTACATCTCTTGCCTATACCTACTCGACCATGGGAGTCGATAGGAATGGACTTTACAGGCCCATTCCCAGAGGTCGACGGGTATAACTACCTTTGGGTAGTTATCTGTCGCCTAACTTCCATGGTACACTTGGTGCCAGTGAACACCACGACCACAGCATCCCAGCTGTCGGTCATCTATATGTGTGAGATTGTGCGCCTGCACAGTCTACCATCCTCGATTGTATCCGACTGAGATGCCAAGTTCACGTCGAAGTGGTGGCGTGAACTACACAGACTGATGGGTACAAAGTTGATGATGTCTACTTCGTTCCACCCACAGACTGATGGGATTACCAAGCAGGTAAACCACTTGATTGCACAGATATTCCGTGCAGCCATCAGCCCAGACCAACGGGACTGGGTATATAAATGCCCAATGACAGAGTTTGCAATAAACTCAAGCATCAATCGGGCCACAGGGATGGCACCATTCGAGCTCAACTGCGGGTACATGCCCGTAGTTATGTGACAGCTACCTGCTGCAGAACATGCACCACCAGGTGTATGCACATTCACAATGAATGCACTCAGGAATATGGCGGTCACACATGACACGTTGATCGCTGAAAGAGTATTCCAACAATTTCATGCCGATAAACATTGACGTGATGAGCCAGATATATGAAAAGGAGAGCTCGTATATCTATCAACAAAGAACTTGTTGATGCCAAAGGGTCGGGCCAGTAAATTGGTACCCCGATTCATTGGTCCATACAAGGTGAAGGAAGCGTATTCCTCCACCTCCAACTATGAGTTGGACTTACCTCCTGAGCTGGCAAAACGGAACTTACATGGAAGATTCCATGTAAACCTTCTCGGACCATATCATGCTAATGATGATGTGTTATTCCCTAGTCGTACATTGCCAGAGCTGTACGGCTTCGGTGCGCCAAGCGACACCGAGTGGTATGTGGATGAAATTACAGGCCACCGTTGGCAGGGCCGGAACATCCAGTTCCAGGTAAAGTGGAATCTAGGAGATTCCACTTGGGAGCTGTTGCACAACTGCAACAACTTAGCTGCACTAGATGACTACTTGACATTGATGAATGTCAAGGAGTGGCAAAACTTGCCACAACGTGCCACAAGGGTGGCACAATCGGTACAAAGGAACTGACACAAATAATCTGTTAAGTTAAACAGATAAATGTAATCATATCAGTTGACATATTATGTCAACAAGGGGTGGCAATCACCATATGCTTTTCACTTAAACCAAACAACGCGGAGTTAGAAAAATTCTAACTTCCTTCGTACCAACACGCAGGAAAACTAAACCGCAACAGCACTGGAAGACAAACCACTCAAGGGGAGTGAGGATGACATTAGTCGTCCTCAAAAGGGGAAGGAATGATGGGGTGACAGCGAAATGCTGCTGTCACAAGACGAACGTGAAATGTGTTCACCTGGAGGATCTCCAGGCCCGAGTGTGCGACAGGAAACTCGCACAAAAGATAGTCCAGCTCTGAGAGATGGAGCTAACACAAGCAGACATGCTTGTGCGCCATGCAGCCTAACCTGGTGGGCGTACAATGAGCGATTGGAGCTCATTCACCATCCCCAAGGTTGTGAGATGTGTACCAATTATGGTACACACATATCATCAGCTGAAATATCAGCTGATATCAAATACTCCGACGCTAGAGAGCGTCAAACAATGCACATCTAGGCAATGGCATGGGTAACCCGTGGGTACTTTTGAGCTGACCCATACCCGTACCCGCGACTACCTGCAGCCCGTGGGTCACGAGTCACGGGTCAGGCGGGTACGGGTCTCATCAGGGGTTGGATTAACAAAAATATATTTATTTAATTATATACTTAATTACAATGATCAAACCACCCTACGAGCAGGTGCTCATAGGCGTGGGGTGGATTGCAGGTGGGCCCAGGAGATGCGTCTCCTGTGCCAGAAAAACGAAAGGGAGAAGAAAAGAAAAACACCCAGGAGACGAGTGTCTCCTGGGCCCACTGCGTCATGGTCATTGTCGGGGCTGGGGTAGGGATCCACCCCGCGAGCAGTTGCTCGCGGCGGTGGGTGTAGCTAAGAGAATGAAAAAGAAAAAACTGTCCCACTGTCTCGCGTTTGTAGCGAGGGTGGGGCCGTGCCACGTCTCCACCCCGCAAGCAGTTGCTCACGGGCGTGGGTGTCGTTAGGGGGTCGTCATCGTCATCGTCAGCACCCTCGATCCCGCCCTATGAGCAGAGGCTCGTAGCAGTGGTCCTGAGGCACTGCCTGGGTCCTGTTACGCTGTTCTGCTGTTGTCGAAGTGGCATGTCCTGTTTTGAGGTGTGGGGTGGTTAGTGATGAGGTGGCATGGTTGGGGGTGTTTCGTGTGCTTACCTCGTGGATACTCTGCTATCCAGGCCTCCTGGTACCTCCATGGGGTCTCTGAACCCCAAACAACCCCCTCACATCCCATTTGGATGGGGATGGGCGTGCATCGTACGTCATGCGTCGTGTGTCATTGTGGATAGTACATAACCTAAAAATAACTGAAGAAAAAGGTTAGTACTTGAAAAAGAAAGAAAAGAAGAAAGAAAATACTTAATTTGGTTTGTGTTGAGGGGCCTCAGGCTCCTCAACACAAGTCAACATCCAAATATGCGCATGACGTGGCACGTGGTTCGCCATTTGCGAGTGGCGTGGGCTGTTGCTGGAGGTAAGAGGTGGTCGGAGGGAGAGGTGCTGGTGAGAGGCGGCGGTGGTAGTGGCGGTTGTGGTTGCATTTGTGGTTGTGAGCTCTGTTGTGTGCATTTGCGCAAGCGGGGTAAGTATAAAGTGATACATACAAATGTATGTAAACAACGCGTCAACAATCAATGAAGACGCGACTACATGCACACAAGGCCAAATGGCCTGTGCACATCCTGTATAAACCCTCTCGCGTTTCAACTGTGAGCTGGGCTTGCCCCATTTTATTTTATTGTAGTTAAATACATTTTCATGGATATATTAAATTATCAATTTGCCATTGCCTTCTCTTGGTGACAGGTAGGCAGGGGTCGTGGGTAACCGATCCATGACCCGTACCCGTACCTGTGTCTACTCATACCTGTAACCCCTACGGGTTACCAAACCTGTGCTATTCCCTATGCACATCCAAGAGGATGCATATTGGAGGAGACAAGCTGACAACTTTGACCGTCAGCTTTCGGAGGCGGAAGAAGAGATCTGTTGACTACAGAGGAAGGTCGACAGACTGGAGCAGCAGCTTGAGGATAACTCGAGCTACAATGGAGGATGCACGAGCAAACGCCTGTGCCATCAACACTCATTTGAGTCCAGTAATGGACTCGATCGAAACGCGACACCAGCGAGCTGGATGTTGTTGGTGCCCGAAGCTCGGGCCCCTACTTCATACGCCCAGACAGTGGCGACAAGACCTGCAGCACAGCAGGATGTCAATATGACTGGGCCTGAAGAGGCAAATTATCCACCTCTTCCACCACCTGCTCCACTGATGGTAACACCATCGAATCTACCAACCATACCCCAGGGTGCCCAATGGACACCTGCTCCTCCTCCTCGACCAAATCCTCGGTCAACTAGGCGAATTATATTGCCTACAAATGAGGAGGAGCTGACAGAGCTCATCCGTCATGCCCATGAAGATAAGAACATGGGCGCCATGCTGGCTATGAGGATATTCGCACGGGATGCACACCATCATGCAGTGGGAGTACGTCACTCCCCCTTGCAGTCTTTAGCACTGACCAGGTGGAGGTTGCCCAACTGGGTACCTCCTGATCAGCGATCACCATGGGCAACCACGCGACCCGCTGACCCGTCTCGGATGGAAATGCTGAGACAAGATGCGCCCGTCGAGGAATGGGCACGATGGCTCTGGAGATACCCCCAGAACCTGCTATCCAAGCCAGGGATCACTCATGATCCCTCAGGTATATCTTTAGCCTCAATCAGAGGCTATCTACTGGTCATGGGGCGAGCGCCCCATGGTGAAGGCCACCAACAAGGAAGGGCCGTTTTCATCATGCGAGCAATTGAGCTCGCACTTACACCAGGTCTGTACTGACGGACGCTGGCCTCGTTGGGAATTACTGTGGCCATTGGCCGCAGTATGGATCAATATTCCAATCTGATGGAGAACACCTCTGTCAACGATGTTGTGTGATTCTACGCACAACAGGGTATCAGCATTGACGAAGTAGTCGATGCTCACGTATGGGCGGAGAGACAACTCCGCCACTATTCGCAGGATGACGATGTTGCGAGGAGAGCTGAGGCTCACCATGTCCTGCAGCGTACCCACCAGTACGCAAGTACTGAAGCTTAAGACGAGCCCCATGTGATGGTCCCAGCGTGGTGGGAGGCTCCCACACCACCACAACCAATGGCAAGGCCAGTGGTCATCCCGCCGTTAATGGTGACAATGAATGCATCAAGGCCGAGACGTGGTTCAGCCTTATCATCCTCATCATTGAGGCCCTCGACGACGGACTACTACCCAGTGACAGAAGATCCTGTCGCTCCCTTTCCTTCTGTGGTGGGACCAGGTCCCACTGGGTTCACTGATGGTGGATGGACGGGCCATGTCCGTCCTCCAAAGAAGAAGAAGGTGTGGAAACCCAAGATTTCCGCACCCACCAAGGAAGATAGTCGATCTTCCTCTGTGCCTTCCGCTTCATGACCAAAGTGGAACCTCGTGTACTATGGTATCACATTATGCCCGACTGAAGGGGAAGTCCTCAATGACTTGCCCCCAGTTCCTACCAACTCAGACGAGTCAAGTGAAGATGACTTCACTAAAGAGGTCAATCGGACCTTTGTGGAACATGCCGCTGTATTAGTGAATGCTATGCCTGGGGCTGCCCAGGTGTCTGTCGAGAGTGAACCAGCAGGGGCGCAGTCGGCACCTGAGGAAAAACCAGCATCATCTACGGTGACACCTACGGATGCACCTATGGAGGAGTGAGAGCGATTGCGCACTCCTCTACCCGTGCTCAAACAGGCGTCAATGTCGATTGACGCCGTATATATTTGGTCAAACAGACATGTCAATACTTGTCTGTTCTGTGTTCGGTCACCGACCGTATCGCAACCAGTAAGCCTTGTGCTTGCACCCCTAGTGGTGCCCTGACCCATGTATGGACCTGTCGACACAGGTCCATCAACAGGCATGTCGAACATGTCCGCCCCATGCAGCAATCTGGTGGCTGTGTGCTCAGGTCAGGTATTAAATATTTGGACCCATCTAAGCTTTGCGCTTATGGTTGCAGGTGGTGCTTATCTGTAACAGATTATTGATATCTCGGAGTGGTGCCCCCACTCCCATATAGGTCCGATGTTTGCTTATGTAATGTAGCCGTACATTCCTTGTCATTTACACTACATAGTTGCCTATAGATTTGGGTCATACTCTGTTGGTGTGCGACGAGGTGGTACTAGGCTCTCAGTAAAGGACTAAACCTTTACACTTTTTTGAGTAAGTCCAGCTATACCAGCTATAC
>QFEU01003631.1:0-34866 GCA_003316345.1 Tricholoma terreum
GTCTGAACGGAGCTCAACTCTGATACTAGTAGTTGATGAAAGATATCGATTAGTGACAGCGCGACAAGCTCATATTCATGCCAAATATGTAGATGTGCTGACGTAAATCTCAGGCTGGAAGTTTTTCTTATACCTACCCAAGCTCGAAAGAACAAAAATCACTCGACCAAGGATCAACTCGACGTGAGGTCACCTAAACCAGCCACCAAGTCAACGACGCTATATCATGGCAGACGCACACGGAAAAGCCTGGCCATTGTCAGACGAGGACCTCACGAACACGGTATGGAGGTTGCCGTTTTGACTCCTCCTCCTCCACTCATTTGTTCGTTTTCCATAGCTCCTGGATCTTGTGCAACAAGCTGGTCAATATAAAATGCTGAAGAAGGGTGCCAACGAAGGTGAGTCTCTCAAACATGTATGTTCGATCAAACGATTATTACACCAAACAGCTACCAAAACACTCAATCGCGGTATCGCAGAGATCATCGTCCTGACTGCCGATACTGAACCAATAGAGATCTTACTTCATCTCCCTCTCTTATGCGAGGAGAAAGTGCGTATACTCCACTTGCCGGGTCACGAATAAGTTTCACATAGCCCTTTTTCAGAACGTGCCCTACATCTTCGTACCTTCCAAGGCCGCACTTGGAAGAGCTTGCAACGTTTCCAGGCCTGTCATCGCTGCTAGCATCACAACGGGTGAATCGAAGGAATTGTCCAGCCAGATCGAAACCACCAAAAGAAGTATCGAGAAGCTCATGTATTAGTGTTGGTGGTATCTATACCGATCTGTTGAACCGATGCTGAATCCTGTGATGTCTCATCCCATTCCCTGGGAGTACGTGTCTGAGTCCAGCTGCTTGCATTGCCCGACTTCCTGGGGCCGTAAAGTATCTGTGATACTGATCAGTGACCAGGTTTTCAGATTTGGGCCTCACACCAAGATTATTAGAACTGCATGGTAAGTCATGGAAAAGAAAGGCCTACTAGCCTTGGCACAAAATGAATAATCTATGTATGTGCGCCCACTGGCACGCCGTCTGCCTACGTATACAAGTAGGTATACAACAGTCACGTGAAGCGCTGTCCCTCACATTCCGAGTCAGGCTATAGTAATAGGCATTACCCACCACTCTGTCTCTGGCAATCCCTTTCGAAAGTTCACTTCAACGTATCTTGCGAGCTCCTGCTCGCTATGCCTCACATTCTTTTTCATTTCACTCTAGCCTTTGCCCTCGCCTCCTCATGTCTTTCCCAATACCAATGGCCATCACCTCAATACGACGCCCTTGAAGCCCTTTTGTATGAGGGTCGCAGAGCAGATGGTTCTAGCCTAGCTACCATTGTCAATCCATGTAGGTTTAGGGTGTCTACAAATGCCTCCATTGCCGCCGAATGGCTACGCTTCGTAAGTATCCTGTTTCCTCTCGTATATCCACCGCAACATCAGTCAATATAGTCTTTTCACGACATGGCCACACATGATGCATCTACTGGGAGCGGAGGCGTAGATGGTTCAATAGCATATGAGCTCGACCGAGACGAGGTGTGTTTGGTCCTATTCTCTCCAACGGCCAAAGTTCCCCATGTACTCATAGAACAGAATTTTGGCCTGGGATTTACAGACACATTATCAGACTTCATAATCTATCCTAACAAATATGTATCGCGTCAGTCCACCTTCATATGGTCATGACTGGCATGATCCTGACCATTCATTGGCAGGCGCTGACATCATAGCTCTTGGTGCCATCTTTGCAGTCGCGACTTGTGGCGGGCCTATTATACCATATCGAGGTGGTCGCTCAGATGCTTGGACTGCAGGCCCCAGTGGCGTTCCAGTGCCTGAGCAGGACATCCAATCTCTCACCTCGTCCTTCCAAAAGTCGGGCTTCAACCCTTCAGAGATGATCCAGCTCGTCGCATGTGGCCATACACTAGGGGGTGTGCGGAGTACCGATTTCCCCGAGCTTGTGCCTCCAGGTCCAAACACAGCCGTGCCAGTTTTCGAGAATTTTGACGCTCCTTCAACGTCCGCCTCATTCGATAATATGGTGTAAGCGTTCCATCTGTCTAGCAGACAGTTGTTGATTCACCCCTTCCTGTGGTTAATTAAGAGTGACGCAATATCTCGATGGCACCACTCAGAACCCTCTTGTAATCAACTCAAACCAAACTATGACATCTGATCTGAAAGTATTTTCTTCTGATTCGAATGCCACCATGCAAAGGTACTGAATCATTACTCCGCTATGTCACCTTCATGCTGACCTGGATGTTATTGCAGCCTAGCATCATCGGATACATTTTTCAATACATGCCAAACTATATTGGAAAGGATGATTAACGTGGTTCCGAGTAATGTTACCCTCACCTCGGAAATCACGCTCCTTCCTGTCAAAGTGCACGCTGTTCAGCTAACCATTGAGAAAAACAACCTGGTGTTCCAGGCTTCTCTACGCGTTAGTATCCTTGTAGCTCCTTATTCATCTAACAACTGACGATATCAAAATCTAGCTTCTGCAAACAATAGGAGCCCCCATTAACACGAATCGTGTTGTGACCATGTTGTGGTGCGACAGATACGGCGAGGCCCAGGGTTGCACAGGCAGCACCAGATCATCATTGCCTGCGGCCACAGTCAATGAGAGCCCTGACCTCTCCCCAGTAACATCACGCCAGAACCTCTCGTTCATCAATTACAACTTCGTTGTCCCTATCAACTCCAACGCGTCCATCTCCAAGTTCTGGTTCGAGGTGAACGAGAACAACGGTAGTTCTCCCGCCGTTCATAATAATGGCGGCGGAGGCTATGTAGTGGAGCAAGATCAGCTTCTTTTCGTACCGATGCTCAGCCACCAGGATCTCAGTGACGCACCCATACCGCAACGAAGAGGGGGAAGCGGTCCCACAGGCGTGATTTACTTCAAAATATACAACTTTGTCGCCGCGGTGTGTACCATTACCTCCAAGAGCCTTTACTATCCTATTGACTTTACTTCCTCCCGTAGGTTCGAGATGGCAGCAATCCCTCGCGTGTGTACATCAATGCGGTGGACCTAGCCATCCAGAACTTTACTGCCCCATTCAATACCACCATCGATCTCCAGCTCAATAATACCATTGCACCCGTGCAGGGGTACTCATTTTATACAGGTACCGTTCAAGATGCCGGGTTCCAGCTCACGTTGGATCTGTACAGCGTGGCGGCGGATGGGAGTGTACACACCGTAGACGTCATACAAACAACGTTCCTGGACAACACACCGTACGTTGCACCGACGTCCGTGACGGACACGAGCCAGTCGTCCTCGTCCTCGTCTTGGAGATTGATCGACAACTTGTGGGAGGCACAGTTACCGTTATCTGCCGTTGCTGTTGCTAGCATGCTGTTGAGAGTATTGATATAAGTTAGAGTTATGTTTGTTTTATACAGTGACTAGATGTACGAGAGGGACACTTGCATTTTTCGGACTACATACACCACTTTATACCTATCACATCGTTGTTAGGACGATTATTACTTATGCAGAGTACTTATTTGAGAATTTGTTGAGCTTCATATACCGCGACCAGCCAAAATGGCAGTTCGATAGTCAATGCTCACCCCTCTACCCAAGCACAAAATAGAATTCGAGTGGTTCATTTGAGTGTATGGTCATTACTGTGTACATATGATCTAATTGAGTTCCATTAATACATCAACGTTTCTACGATTCCATCAAGGATACGAATAGCATCTGGTATCATGAACTTCTCATACTGAAGCGCATTGGGAGTGCTGTGAAGATGCGGACGCGAACGCCAACGGTTAGAAACTAGGTGTCTCATCGCTGAAAGGTGACTTACTCCCAGCCAGTCACCCTCTTTACAGGCGCATTCAACTTGAGAAAACACCTTTTCTGGACCTCCGCACTGATTTCAGCGCCCACACCAGACGTCATTCCTGCCTCGTGGACGATAACCAGGCGACCAGTACGGCTCACGCTTTCTATGATGGCCTCCATGTCCCATGGGAGAATAGAGCGTAGGTCGATGAGCTCGACCTTAGCTGAGCGGAGGGATGCCGGAACCAGAGGTTCTAGTGAGGGATCGGGGGTGGAGAGCATATGCAGGGCAGTTTCGCAGTGATAAACTGGTGTCCCCCAGGTCAGAAGGGTGAGGTCTGAACCTGCGATAAGTGTCTCCGCTTTGCCTAGTGGTAACTCAAAGTCATCAACTGGGACTTGTTCGACTAGTGAAAGTTCTCAACAAGGATGTAAACTAGAGTTGGTCGACGTTACCTGCTGAACGGTAAAGGATTTTGGGTTCCATGAAAATTACGGGGTTAGGATCTCTAATAGAGCCAAGTAGGAGTCCCTTTGCTTGAATCGGAGAGCGGGGTATCACGATCTAGAAACATGTATAACAATTCGCTCGGAGACATGTATAGATTATTCACCTTGAGTCCGGAAGCTCCCATGAAGAAGCCCTCTGGGGATTGCGAGTGGTACAGCCCGCCATGCCCCTAAATCAGGAATTATCTCCCACGTCCTTGACACTAAGCACAGAGAGAACACTGACCACAGACATGGTTGGAGTACGCACAGTGAGGCCTCCGACATTGAATTGGTTGCCAGACCGATACCGTATTTTCGCAGCCTCGTTGACGAGCTACACAGATCGAAGTGTATTTAGACAGGCTGCACATCAAACTATTAGCATCCACACCTGATCAAACGCAGGATATATATAGTCCGCAAACTGTATCTCGGCAATTGCTGTGTGGCCCATCATTGCGAGACCGATACCGAAGCCCGCGATGCCTTGCTCTGTCAATGGCGTGTTGAAGACGCGTTCCTTTCCTAGGTACGGTGTCAGAACAAACACTCTACAATCAGAATGAACACCAACCAAACTCTTCCGCAAGGCCCTATGCTCCTCGGGATATAGTATGGGTACGTCGTCGGAATGTATTAGGGCTGGACTCACCATGGTACATCTGAAGACGCCGCCAAATGCAACATCCTCCCCAAAAACAACAGCGCTATCGTCCTTCATTAGCGCGATACTACAAAGGAGTGAGCAAGATGGACAAAGTGCTAGACGAAACTTACCTCATGGCATCCCGAACCGCCTGGTAGGTGTTCATTTTCCTGGTTTCGCGACCTCCGACAATGCTCCTTGACGGCGTAGATGCGTCCTCGTCTGCCCATTGGATACCTGAAGTATGCAGTGCAGTATCTCTTGTAGTCCGAAGGAGCTGAGAGGTCGCTATCCCAGGTAGATGACCGCCCGGTGGAGGTGCCTCCACAGTTGAGTTCCAACGACACTGCAGTTTATTTTAGTTGGAGTGCAGAACACGACGAATATAAGACTTGCTATGACTGTGGGTAGCCTTCTGGCAGCGCGAGTTGTGAAGTGCATTTGAGAGAAGGGGATGGGTAAGATCCGGCTCTGTCATCGGCATTCAAGTTGGAATTGCATTTCAGAAAGGGGAAATGATGTTTGAACAGTTGTTCCTGATATGCATGTCCCCACAAACAACTAATCTACCCTTATCTCCCAATCCGTAATGGAGAACGAGTCCACCTTCGTGGCTCCAGAGGGCGTTTACTCGGTCACCGATGAGCATAAACCCTCATCAGCTCTGAGCCAACTTCCCGCTGGTGTCGGTCACTCGATCTATCCAACTAAGGTGTGCAACGTGGTAGTACGATTTCCTGCCACCAAACAGGGCGGTGCTCCCGGATTGGCTCAGCTACTGGGTGGAAGTAAGGAGCAGAGAAGGGGGAATCAGAAGGAACGCGAGGATGGGGTCAGTTTGTCCAGCAGTGATACCCCGGATGAAGGCGAGCAACCTTCATCATCGACTCAAGAACATCCACCGCCAAGTCCATCGATACCCCATGAACATCATACCCTGTTCTCCCATTCAACAAGCAAGAGGAAAAACGCTGCTCGGCCGAAACATAACATTCGGACTACATCGTCAAGTTTTATCACTCGGATACAAACGGCAGAGGGATTGACGAAGACACTGCAAAGCAAGCAGGGCGATGCCACCTTTTTGTTCTACAACCAAGCCAAAAGTTATGTGTGGATCGAAGCGGGTTCCAAAGCAAAGGTGGGTCGGTCGCTCGCAGTCTTATTCGGCAGCTCGGAAGTTAATTAGATACACAGGAGCCGTTATCAAGGATCACTTTCGCGGCGCATCCAACATGTCACGATGTGAATATATCAACGTCCTCGCCCGAACATCTGGACGTGGTAATTGGTTTTAGCTCTGGAGATTTAGTGTGGCTTGGTGCGTTCACCTTGTTCGAACGATATGTTGTCCAACATATCACCCCCCAGACCCCGTCGCATCACGGTATGCTCGCTTGAACAAACAAGTGCGTTGAAAATTTGGTCAGCTTGTAGTATCCTAAGCCCTTCTGAAGGGTTGCATCACAAATTCTCCTTGTACATCTGTACGATGGGTACCTTCGTCGTCTACTTTGTTTCTCGCTTCACACGCAGATGGGACGATTATCGTCTACGACAAGGAGCGTGAAGACGGGACATTTACACCCCAGGAACCTGTCGGCAGATCTCCAAGCGCCGATGGGACCACATCATCCGAAGAAGGGGTATTGCAGAAGGAGTGGGATCCAACAGATACCATCTTCGTAACTATGCCGCCTTGGCATCCGGTAATATCCGGGAGTGGTGCAGGCAGGACAGACAAAGAAAAATCCGCAAAAAACCCTGTCAGTCATTGGCGGGTTTCACACCGTAGCGTTCTGGGTCCGTATTTCCCAACGTCACCAAGGTCTTCTTTCATCCGATCACATAGATTTCGTCTTTTCGCCCGACGTGAAGTACGTAGGGGCCATATCAGAAGATGGATGCTTGAGAGTAATTGATGCCCTAGCGGAACAGTAGGTTATCCATGCTCCAGAGATAGTTGACTCTCATCTGTCTCGACAAGACTTGTTGACTGTTACGCCTCTTACTTCGGTGCATTGACCTGTGTTGCTTGGTCGCCTGACGGACGATTTATACTGGTATGTTTAAATTATTGCTTAGTGACCCCTCTCACGGATAAGCCAGACCGGAGGTCAAGATGATCTGCTAACGATATTCTCGCCATGGGAGCAACGTGTTATAGCACGGTGTCAGGGACATTCGTCTTTTGTCTCCGCCGTTGCCTTTGATGACCTCCGCTGTGACGGTCGGACATACCGATTCGGAAGCGTGGGGGAAGATAATAAGTTAATCATCGTATGTATGAACTCAACTTTTGTGTACATTAGCCTGATTGTGCTCAATGCAGTGGGATTTCTCAAGTGGAGCCCTTCATCGTCCGAAATTCCAGGTAATAACGGTCCTGAACCTGCGCTCGGATCTTTCTGACGTGCCTCTGCAGGCGACACACCACCAACGAGTATCGATGTCATCAACAATCTCTCTCGCATTTAGACGAGACCGTTCGGCACTCTATCTTCCTTCCCCAAGTGTTCCTGGTGCGGATGGAAATCCATCGCCAAGGTATCACCCTGCCCCATCTCGGAACGAGATCGCAGTCGTGCAACCTGTCCTGGTGAGTCAGACGATCCTTTCCCTCCTGCTTCCTCCTTATACATCACCCATACAAGATCAAGGGATGTGAAAGTGACATCCTAACGGCTCTCTCGTTTTTACCGCGCTACATTCTTACCTCTACGAAGAGCGGCCACATCAAACTCTGGATCCGTCCGCTGGCCTTGAAACCGCGATCGAAAAATCACCGGGGCCCTGATATACAGGACTTGACCTGATCCCTCATCTGAATTATCTTTAACTTTATCACTTGAGTTCCAATAGACAAACTAACGTGAATAGACACTCTTGTTGCTGGACAAAACTCTTTCATACCAATGTATTAATATTGTCGATCAACTATCTGTACTACTATAAGTATTGGGATCTATCGCGTGCGGCTCAAGGCCTTGGATATGGAGTTGGGGTTATACATAGCAGCTTACACTGTTACAGTTGTACCAAACACGAACAATCTCTGATTCACCAGCACTCAAGCTTTGGCCCCTGTGCAGCTTATCTTCGCGTTTGAATCATGTCCGCTGTCGCAACACCAACGCTGCTACCACGCGAGCCAAAGTTTCCTCATTGTTTGCCCAAACCGCCTCAACCCCACCCAATTCCATTGTCGCGTCGTCAGGTTTATGGCCATCTCAACGCTGTGCGCGATCTACAACGCGAGATGGACGATCTGAGTGATGAAGAGAATGAACTTGAGGATCTTGTACACGACATTTTCATACTAATGCTTTCGCAGATAACTGATATCTGAGAGCTTACAGACCATGAACATCCACAACCGCGGATTCAACTTTCTTGTACCCATTGGACGGAACTTTACTCAACAGGAGGAGAAGAACGACGTATGTTTTCGTGATACGGATTTTTGTGAGATCATTACAGCTTAGATGTTTGACTGTGACAGGCGGACGAAGACTCGGAAGACTCTGGCTCTGGGCGTTCAGGTGGTGCGCCATCTATTGCTGAGGACGATGGCGAGAACGAGTCCGCTCAGGACCTTGATGCTAGTATGGAGGATCTCGATGAAGATCCTACAGCAGACACGGACGACATAGATGAGGCAGGTGAGGGGGACACGGAGGAATTCGAAGAAGAGCCTTCAAATTCAGACTTCTGATCCAGGACAGGTGCTATGGTCATATGCAATCATTGATTCCAAATGTCTTACTGCAATATCGCTGCCTAATACGTCTATTCCATAACTCCAATCCCCCTCCAGCCCAACCTGGCGACCTCCCCCAGCGATGGTGTGGTTCGCTATAGCGACAAAGCACCAGACAGTGCTTCCTTGTGTGGGCTACTAAATGTCATACAAGCTCACCGCCATCAAAGAGGAAGTTCCACAGTGCTTCCTTATCCTTGTAATCATGGTGAACTATGCTCACCAACCACCTCGCGTCCCTTACGTTTTCGAGCGTTTTCCGCTCTTCCGAGCCAGGGCGATAGCACAGAGCCCAATCGGACCAAATGGAAAAAGCTTCCTCCTGGGAATGGGGAAGTATATGTTGGACAAATCTGGCAGAGAATAACAAACGAACCTTCCACGAGAGGAATGACTCTTTCTCAATGATAGTCGTTTGCGCGATCTCTTGGCCAGGGAACACGCCCCAAGTCACGGCATTCCGTCCACCCTCAGGAACATTACCTCGACACTTTCCCTAGTTGGAAAAACAAAACATGTCAAGCCTGTCCTCCAGATCATCTGTAACTCACATTGTTGTCGCCTGCAAACCAGTCTACCCATCCCTTTCCCCTCCGTTCCACTCTCTGTGCAATGGCTTCTACATCCTTCCTTTCGCAGAAAAACTCAACGAAACCCTTCTGAAACACATACCCCGATCTCGGACCCCAACCAAACACCGCATCTGTGGACCTCGCACCATCCACAGCGGGCTGTGATCCGACTGTCCACCACCCTCGCATTGTCAATTTCTCCAGGTGCGTCAAGATCGTCAATGATTCTGGTGACAGTGCTGTCGGAGAAAAGGGTGTCGTGGAGATTTTGGAGTGAAGGTGGTTGAGGAATAGTTGTGTTAGGTCGTCCAGTGATCTAGGGTGCCCCCATTGAGCCATTTCTTCGCTCCGCTACCAAGAAACATGGTTCAGCAGACCCATAATTGAGTGTCAAGTGCTGGAGATGCAATACCATTGCTGTGGAATTCCCCCATGGATCTTGCTCACCGAAGGCTGGGCTCTTGAAGTCGCCAAACCGACCGTTGGGAAACTCATCCCAGGTGGCGGCATTGTTGAGTTCTCCGCGTCCCGCTTCAGTGTCAGTAGGTGGTAGGTTTGCCAGACCAAGAGTCGCGGTCGTCGTTGCAGTCGAGGGCGTCACTACCAGGTTGGATATATCCCCGTTGATCTGTGGGCCTCCAGGCGTTTCCTAGCGACCAACTGTCACTGTAGAAGAAAGGTAATGTAGCGTTGGACATACAAGGATCAGTTTGTTGTGGGCGGAGGCTGCTACCCCCGTCCATTGTAGCAGTTCTAGCACACGTGAAACGCTCTTTTCGAGGTTCAGTGTGCAGAAGTGTACGCCTGGAATGTCACCTTCTGTCGTCAGGCGTCGAATCATATCGGCAGCCAGCGTCACGCCGTAGTCTTTCACAAGTTTATCATCGTGCTGTGAAACTCGTGATATATCATCGCGACTGTAGTACCAGTAGAACTTACACTTATGGGAGCTAGTGCTTCCATGATATAGCCGGGAACTCTGGTCCCGCATAACTTTGTCAGACGGAGAAAAGAAGAATATGTTTGGATTGGCATTATGCCTGGGATGACCGGAACCGTGATACCTTCCATTTTGAATCAGCTGATGACATCAAGAACGAACATGTTGGACCGACCCTTTTGTCGGACCGCATTTAACCATCTAAGAAATCGGTCCACATCGTAGAAGAGCTGCGTGACGATGAAATCAGCGCCCGCATCTACCTTTTCCTTCAGGAGTGCGATCTCCGCGTCTTCGTCTAGCACACTATCCGCATGCCCATCTGGGTAAGCTATGCGTACAATTTAGAAGCAATAGCAAGAATAGATGATGGCTAGTAACCTGCAACACCAATACAGAAATGTGATGAGAACTCGGGGGAAGACCGAATGAACTTGACGAGGTCGATACCATGTTTGAAGCGTGGATCGATTGGAATCCATTCTTCCTGCCCTCTCGGTGGATCTAGATATCTGTGATTACAGTTCTTCCCGTAAAAATCCCACGGTAAGGTGTTCACCTCCACGTAAAGCCAGAATATTCTCTATTCCTCGTTCCTTTGCATCCTGGAAGAATATTCTTCGGTGCCGCGTTCAGACATGACACAAATCAAACGCGTACTTTGAGCGCCTCGTTAACCATTCCTTGCTCCATATTGGTGCATGTTAGATGCATCAACGTGTCAACGGCATATTCCGTCTGCGTCAAACCTGCCAGCTCGAGGCTGCGTTCCTTCGTCGAGCCCCCAGCGCCCCATGTAACGCTGATCGCGAACGGGTTGAGCGCGCAGAGGCGGGAGATGCGTGAGAATAGATTTTCAAATCCCTACAGAGACAATCAGGTGAGATATAGATAACAGTGATGGAAAGGTACTTGATCTGTGCGGGGAGGAAAGAACTCAAAAGAGTAGAAAGGATGCGAGGCCTTGTAGGTAGCAATTTTCTCGGATAGTTTCATAGTATAGTTTCTGCGTGGATAAGTAGCTGTGTGCAATATTGTTCGGGTCCTGCATGATAGTAGCACATGATCTGCTGGCGGTCATCATGTGATCAGGAGCAGCAACAGGCTTTCCGTCGTCAAGTCTCGCAATCCTGGTTAACGGCACACCGCCCATGGACACGCCATCTACTCCAGTCTCCGCAGACTTCTCCTCCTCACCTCCAAAGCGGACAAAAATCGTCTTACTCGGTGACCAGAGTGTCGGCAAGACGAGTCTCATCACACGGTATGCCTCCACCGTAGGCTTGCTACCGCCGCATTGACTATAGTTGTAAAGATTCATGTATGATACGTTTGACAATACGTATCAAGCGACTATTGGCATTGATTTCCTGAGCAAGACAATGTATCTAGAGGACCGAACTGTGAGGTTACAACTATGGGATACTGCAGGACAGGTACGGATTTTGTTTTACAGTCCACATGCTATAGGCATACAGATCCGCTACACAGGAGCGGTTCCGTTCGCTTATACCATCATATATTCGGGACTCGTCCGTGGCTATCGTCGTTTTCGACATCACGAGTGCGTATCGTTTCACTGTTTCAGGATTAATGGCTGACATGTCGCTCAGATCGTCAGTCCTTTCTGTCAACGTCAAAATGGATAGACGACGTGCGGTCAGAGCGGGGGAACGATGTTATCATAGTGTTAGTGGGGAACAAGGCGGACCTTTCGGATAAGCGGTACGTTCGTATAATGTTCTTGTCTAGGATGAATTATGATGCCCCGTCATTGGCTAGGCAAGTGACACTGGAGGAGGCAACTGCCAAGTCGACGCAGCTGAACATTATGTTCATGGAGACGTCTGCGAAGGCTGGACATAACGTCAAGAGCCTGTTCAAAAAGATTGCCATGTCGTTACCAGGGATGGAAAAGGACGGCCAAACTGATGCGAACACAAGTACGTCCAGTCTTATAACTCGGGACCTCCGCCCCCTTTATTCTGTTGCTCATCGTCCTTTTGCAGAGATCGATGTTACTACGCCAGCAACGAACGATGTACCAGAGGCATCACAATGTCAATGCTAAGAGACCAGACGCTACCCTATTCCGCGCACTTGCACATACGCCATTTCTTCGTCTTATACCAGCTATCCCTTCCTCTTCGCAATCTGGATTGTGTTAATAGTGTATCAGACATCCCCCAATAAACGGATAATGTCAAGGTGATTAAGATGCAAAATCAACTATGCTACATATGTCCCTAGCTTGGATGATACACGTATTCCTATTCAATGCCTCTTCACCCCCGGTTCATCGTATTTCCTGACCCTCGGGGATTCTCGTCAGTGAACCTAGCCCAATTCTCGTCCTTCAACCTTTTCTCTTCCGTCTTCTCCTCACCTTTTCTCGTTCCATCCATCTCAGCATCAATTGCAAGCTGTTCAGAGGAAGTTGGTTCTGCTTCTGATGCAGGCCTGATATAACGTTATGCATTCTATTCAAAATGGTTCATTGATGGGAAGACATACCCGCCCCCTGAGAGGATATTGCCTCGTTCACGTTCAATCTGTAGGTACTCGTCGATTGACATGGTAGGTAGATTGTGCCCCGGGGCAAACACTTGGCTTTGAAACCGTGCACGATCCGCGGTTCCCGTCGGAAGAATCGTAAACGGGCGAAGCGGCTACGGACAAGAAAAGTAACCACGTCTGATGCAACAAAATGACGGTGATCACCTTTCCAGAAGAATCCAAAAGCGGCCCTTTGCCATCTACCCCCAAATTGCTTGGCGCATCGAGTTTCCACATATCGCTCTCGCTCTCCCGCACCTTTCCTCTCCGATCATCTGTGGGTGGTTGAAAGTTGCTCGGAGGAGACGGCGGTGCGGTACGGAGCAGCTCTTGCTCTTGTTCCATGCTTTCCAGGTGCGAGTACGCCTGGGCGTAGCAGAGGCGTAGGAGGAGAATAGTGGCTTCGCGGAGAATATCATCCGTTTCTGAGTCCGGTTCGTCGTCGTCATCAGGTGTGGCAGAGGACAATGACTGGAGTGGCGAAGGAAGGAGGGAGGATATAAGGTCGAAATCTGACGGGACACTATCCGAATGCAAAGGAAGTTGACCCCTGCGCTTCCTGACCGCCTGTGATTGAGTGTGAGTTGTGGTACAGATGATATTGACTATTATATGTACTTCAATCCGCGCTCGTAAATCCTTCTCTTTCTGATACTGCTTTATCTTGACTTCCCTTCGTTTGGCGGGGTCAGCGATCATCGAGGTCTTTTGCTTATGCAGAGACCGTTCCTCCTCTGGCACGATGTCGTAATTCTCCAAATAGGACAAGAAAGCGTGTAAATCTTTCTGGATTAACAGATCAGTTCCGAAGGTACGCGATACTGACTGTCGGTCGTTCGGACCGCACCTGTGTTTGATCGAGTGAAGCCATACGCTGCTCCCGCTCTGTCGTCCTTATGCGAGCTCGGACCTCTGCACAGACGTACGGGACAAAGAGATACACTATATCCTTGGTCGATATGTCCTCCAGGACTTCATTCGGACTGAACAGCGAAAGACCTGCGATCCGAGACCGTAACGTGGTAAGATCCACTAAGCTGGATCGAATCAGATTCTGAAGAAGTGGTTGTCAGTCTGATCTGACATACTTGCGCGAAGGAGTTAGCATGCCTGTGTCGAATCATGGATCGTGGGTAGCAAGAATGCTTTGGAGGCATTGGACAGGCCTGCAGTGAAAAGGGACGGGAGAGGAACCGACATATTTTGTAATCAGAACATCAGAAATATCCTTATCACCATTAATTTAAATTTACGGACTTTGAAAAAAGTTGAGCCTTATAAACGCGTCTTTACGTCCTTCCATTCCTCCAGCCTCCTTCTGTCCTCCTACAACCTCACTCTCACAACCCACTGACTCCCAGCTCAGCCTTTTGCTGCTCTGCCTTTCAAATCGGCTTTTTAGTCGACAACAAATTCACTCAGGAGTCACCTGCAGTCTTTGCATGTACTCGAACCAGCTTTGCAGCTCTCATAATTCCCATAGAGGTTCCAAGCACACCTGCCCCAGTGGCCTGATAGATTATTGATTGTTCTACCCGTTCCCTGCTCAATTTCCATCAACATGTCTTCTACCAACGATTCCGGCTACAATACACCTACGGCTGAGGTGCATCCCACCTCTGCTCGTCGTCCTCATGCTATCACCGTCCAATCTGAGAATACCATCTACACGGACGAGCACATCATCGCCAAGTTTCTTGACCGCGGTTCCCACGTCGTTGTGTCCGACGGTCAGTACACTGTCACGCCCACTGTTAAATCCTACGAGTTCCAGACCGAGAGGGCAGTCGGCAAGACTGGGTGAGCATCTCTCGGTTCCTACTCTGCTGAAACTGACCGTGTCTCCTACAGGCTGATGATGATTGGCATGGGTGGGAACAACGGCACGACACTTTGTGCTACCGTCCTCGCAAACCGGCACAACATCACCTGGCACACCAAGCAAGGTGCCCAGCAGCCCAACTATATTGGCTCGCTTCTGCGCGCATCAACGGTCCGCATTGGGTCCGACCCAGAGAATGGCAAGGACGTACACGTTCCCATCTCTGACTTGCTTCCCATGGTGCATCCCAATGACCTCGTGCTCGGCGGTTGGGATATCTCCAGGCTTAGCATGGACAAGGCCATGGCGCGCGCACAGGTCCTCGACTATGACCTCCAGCGGCAGGTTGCGCCGCACATGGCGCGCCTCGGCACCCCACTCCCGTCAATCTACTATCCAGATTTCATAGCCGCGAACCAGGAGACTCGTGCAGACAATGTTATCCCTGGCACTGACAAGCAGGCTCATCTCGATCATATTCGGGCCGATATCAGGAAGTTCAAGGAGGCCAACGGGCTTGACCGCGTCGTGGTATTCTGGACCGCTAACACTGAGCGATACAGCGACATTATTCCTGGAGTAAATGACACCGCGGACAATATGCTTGCGGCAATTCAATCCTCGCACGATGAGGTGTCTCCTTCCACTCTGTTTGCGGTCGCCGCTATTCTGGAAGGCGAGCCCTTTGTCAACGGCGCGCCTCAGAACACATTCGTGCCAGGTGTCATTGCCCTCGCAGAGAGGTACAATTCGTTCATCGGCGGAGATGATCTCAAGTCCGGGCAGACCAAGCTCAAATCGGTGCTTGCCGAGTTTTTGGTCAATGCAGGGATCAAGCCGTTGTCGATCGCTTCGTACAACCATTTGGGAAACAACGATGGGCGCAATTTGAGCGCGGAGAGGCAATTCAGGAGCAAAGAAATAAGCAAGAGTAGCGTGGTGGATGATATGGTGGATGCAAACCGCTTGCTGTATAAGGCTCCAGAACAGGGCGTAGAGGGCAAGGGAGAGCACCCTGATCATGTTGTCGTGATCAAATATGTTCCCGCGGTGGGAGACTCCAAGAGGGCGATCGACGAATATTTTTCGGAAATCTTCTGCGGTGGACGGTCTACCATCAATATTTTCAACGAGTGCGAGGTATGTTGTTGGTTTTCGCCTGTTCGAGTTTTTCTCATTCTGCTGTTGTAGGACTCCCTTCTCGCCACGCCTCTCATCCTGGACTTGGCCATCTTGACTGAGTTGCTCACACGCGTCAAGTACCGCTGCACTTCTTCCAATAACAAGCCCACGGCAGAGTTTGTTCCGCTTTACCCTGTCCTTTCCCTCCTCTCGTACATGCTCAAGGCCCCTCTCGTCAAGCCAGGTGAGCTCCTCTTTGCTTCTCTCTACTTCGAACTATAATGACTGGTTCTTCATAGGCACCGAGGTCGTGAACAGCCTCAATAGACAGCGTAATGCGCTCGAGGTGTTCTTGAAGGCGTGCAGCGGCATTGAGGGCAATCCCGATTTGTTGCTCGAGACTAGGATCTGGTAATGGCGGAATGACTCGGGTCAAACGGAAGAGGCTTCAACATACCTCTTGTCCTGACCTTGAATGAGCTATTTTGTTTCCATCTTGTGCCATTCAACTGGCAATTTTGTACCTTTTTAACCATTATATGTGCTTCTTACTACATCTGAATCAAGATCCTTACAAGTTTATTATTCCTGTTTCATAGGTGGAAAATTATCAGTATCGTGGTTTCTCGTTTGGATGTAAGATCTAGCATCAAGGTCTTTCTACACAAGAGTAAGAAAGCAAAAGAAGATTTCATCGACACCAGCAGGATTCGAACCTGCGCCCTCAAAGAGGAACAGATAAGTCATTCTCAATTCGAATCTGTCGCCGTAACCACTTGGCTATAGTGCCTTCTTTATACTTTTGCATTCATTACATTATTGGGAACAAGGGTGCGTTGAGAGGTCAAATAAATAACTACCCTACAATCCTGAATTATTTGTATGGTATACCTGAAGAGAAATTCAGCATAAAGCCAACATGAAGATATTTCACACAAACCATTTTGCAACTGTTTACAGAAATTAGATTGGGACATTGCAGGATAAGAATATCACTTACTCGTTGAAATTCATCATATGCTGTACTCCTGACGTTCTCGTGAGCATTTTTGACTACCGCGATCATATGCTCAGCTGCTTGTCGTTCGTTCAAGCCTAAAGCAAATCGATCTCGAAGCCTTTTAATAGTCCCCTCTCCCTTGAAGGAAGGTAAGCCAGTATCAAGCATGAGCTGGACGGTGCTAATCAACTCTTCCGCGTGTGGTCGGATGGCGAGGAAGGCTTTAACGGTAAGATGCTGGAATAACTGGTACCCTTGTGAATAGCGTCCTCCCATCAGAACTACCATCTCGTGATTGAGTTTGAAGGACGAGGGTTCGAATTTCACACCCTACAGCAAAAGCAATTCAGTGAAGAAATAGGGATGGGTGCCACATACGCACCCCAGGTCGTATAGGCGAAAAGGAAAATAAATTAGTACGAGATAATGACGAGAGAGAGAAAAATCACATATCTATATCAAAGAGAAACCCAAAGTCTGACACAAGGTCGGTCATAACGTAGATATACCAAACTTTATGATACTAACCGATGTGCACAATATGGCCTTCTCCATCAATCATAATGTTTCCGTTGTGTCTGTCTTTGATTTGCAGGATATAGCAAGCCACGGAATACGCTGCCATCGATTGAATGAAGTTCAGCCGAGCCTGTTGGAAGGTGATCGTGTCTTGGCCTCCGTACTTCGCCATGAAGAAGTCTAGTAAGTCATTGACTTTGGCACGACCCATTTCATCTCGGGATGTTGCATTCGGCACCACGTCGATAACTCCACACTGTATGAAGGGATTAACCCGACAATGCATGACAGACGCGAAGAAGACTGACCCCAGGCGCAGTTGCGGTCACACGATACGGGAAAAGATATAACATGAGTCCAACACTTGTGAAGATGTTCTTGAACATAGCGATGACCTGCAAAGCAAGTACGTCTTGACGACAGTCATCGCCAACTTTGAAAATCGCTTGTTGCCAAACGTCATATTCCTCGCGATTTTCGATGCCACCTCTGTCTTCACCTAGGACGGAGTCGGGATTGATATCGATCACGATACGCTCCTTCCTGACTTTAAATGTAGCCATGAATGGAGCCTATCAATTGGTTAACAAGATATCGGACCATGTCATCTGGATTAGCTTACTTTCGCATGGCTTTGGAGGGGTCTGCCCGACTTCTTGTCAATATCTACGACTTTCCCATCTGGATTGCTTGGAAGATAAACTCCAACATCGACCGTGATCTTAGCCATTTCTTCATCAATTTTTGCCTGGAAGATGTGTTAAACTTTCTGGGGCAGCTACCTTCAGCACTGCTAACCTTCTTTTCCAGTTTCGTCTTCTTTATGTATGGCTTTAATTTCCCCGAAATGGAGGTAACTTCCTTGAAAAACGAGAACTCTCTATCGTAAAATAGTCGTGCATCACCCGAGAGTGCCTTGATTAGCCGCTCAGTCATGAGGTCTAGAACAGGCTTCATCGGATCCTCCTAAAGTAGCAGATTAGTGCGGACTAGATAACACAGCTTCTGGTCAGGCTCACTACGTCAGCTAAGTCATCCTTGAAACAATTTGCCTTCATATTCCAGATGATTTGGTGACAGAAGAGTTGCGATATTTTTGCCGTCTCAGAGATGAAACGAGCAATGTAGCCTGCAAATTTATTGGTTGAAGAGGCGAGGAAAGGTGATAAAACATACCAAGATCGTCATAACGGAGAGCTTGGACGACTTGAGGGACAAAAAAGAAAGTCAACTCAACTGGATGCTGCTCCATCACTCGGTGGGCGTATTGTAGGATCAATGGTTCACTGTTATAGCGTCGTTCGAACAATGTGTTGGCTATAATGGGTGGAACAGGCGCCCATAGAATAAGATACTTAACCCATAGAAGTCAGCGTCGAACAAATGAATGATGTTTGTGTGTTTACCCTGAAATCTCGGCGATACTTAGGGTCTAGTCGTTCACCCAATAAGAAGGGCAGGGCCTCCGGTACGTCCAGAACTTCAAGCGTGCTTGAACGAACCAACTTTGACACTTCATTGCGAACGACAGGACTCTTGAACCTTTCCGGGAGATGAACTGCGATCGCTGGATTAATTTGCCACACTGTACGGATAATTTGAACCCAGGAGTTCTGTATATCGTTAGACAGAGATACACGAAAATGTTTTTGAACGGACCTCGAGCAGCGCCGCTGCAGTGGTGCTATACTGGTCGTATCCTCGCTTCGGGTCGTTTGTAGGATTGGCCCAGACCATCAATCTGAATACCTCATTTTCTGTGAGAAGTCGTAGTGGGAGATTTATACTGCGAACTCTGGTCACATAATCTGTTAAACTGTTAAGATGCGACTCTGACAAGTGCCCGTCAAAACATACATGACCCCCGATATTGTGATTGAGCAGGTGATAAGCTCGATATAGCAAGAGAATCTCGGACAGTGTCTGTCTGCAGATACGACAAAAATTCGGATAATACCTTGATATCCGCATCTACCTGCGCGCGATTGGCCCCATACGACCATCTATCACATGGGTTATTATCCATCACACTAAATGCAGGGCCAGCGGTACGTACTGTGGACGCACGGAAAACCACGAGAAAGCCACTCGGTAGAGACTCTGCCGCAACAGGTTTTCCGAGTAAGAATCGAGATGAGAGCTTTTGAGCGTCTCGAAGCCAAATAGAAGCAGTGAAAATCGTGCCTCGCGGGCCAAGGCATGAGTACTTAACAATTATTAGGATGTTATGCAACAAAATGCTTGTGCCATTTACCTAAGCAAGCGGTGAGCTCGTGCAGAGCGCAGCACCAAATGTTGGATAAGAAACATCACGCCCGGCCTGCGATATCTGGCAGCCTGCAAACGACTCAGGAGCATCTGTAGAACCAGCGCATGTGGTGTAAGGAGTCGACTGGCAGTGGTCATTCCTCTATCGATGACCTCCTTATCCGTAGGACTATAATCAATGGGATGATAGAAAGGATCATCGTAGCTACAAGAAGTCAGAACTTATATTAAGACGAAGGAAACCAAAAACATACTTGAGAGAGGTTGAAAAGATACCTTTCTCGTGCTTAATATTATCCGACCACGCAGAAAGGACCTCGCTCATCAGCGCAACTTCTACATCCGACTTCTCTGCGATGACCCAAGTCCAAACCTCGATGCCTGTGGCTATGGCAGACGGGGTGGCGACTTCAAAAGGAAGGGCAACAATGTAGTGCAGAAGTTCATATTCGCACTGAAATGCAGGTTTAGCATCGCCCAGGGCTTGCCTGAATGACTACTTCACCTTTTCTAGAGAGATGAGGGTCGCCGCGCATCGGAAAAGCAGTCTCCTCAAGTCTTGGACGGTAAGAGCACTATTTTTGGATCGGATTTCATCGGTTGTGCGGGCCATTTTTGTTTTCAGTGCATGTAATTCCGCAGAGGGTGCTGACTGGGGGGGTAATTTTTCTAACTTGTCAGGGCCACCTGCCGTTTTATTATTAGTGTGCTGAGCCTCTTTTGAAATACTCTCGTTTCACCTTCGTAATTAGCCAGGCGAACTCCAGCAGCTTCACCGGAAAAGTAAGACTTTATCGCAATCTGGCTTACTAACTTCTTGGCTCCATTCGTTTTCTTCTGGGACAACGTGGCAAGCGAAACTGAGACTGTTGTGTGAGCAGCATTTCAGCATATAGAGATGGACTAACTTAGGGAGCGCTGGATAGGACCAATCGCTTTTCCAAAATGTTGTGCAATTGAAGAACCCAAATCGGAAGAGTCACCTCCCGACGATGGCTGGTTCACCGCGAGGTATTTCTAGTTCGTCGCGTTGAGCCTGCATCAGATATAGGGATGATGCTAACTAACCTGTAGGGTTGACTGTAGTTCTATTGGAGCACGACCGAGGGCAAGCTCGAACCAACTATTGGAATTGCGATGAAGCTGGCTCAAAATATCATTACGAATCTTGTAGTCATCGGTAAGCTGTAACGTAATGCCAGATCGTTCCGAGTAAAATTCATAGATTGGATTATACTGCAGATACAAAGTTAAACTTCGTATTCATTTTATGGCATAACTCATACCTCGTCGGTAAATTCATTTTCACAAGACCGTCGAAGTAACGTTAGTACTTCCAGAATCGCAAACACCAAGGGTGGATCGCACATGAGCGACGGGAAAGATGTGATTAAACGGTTAAGAAATTTGGATGCTGTATCCCGAGCCTTCTCGATCCGATGGGTACTAAGGACTAGAAGAGTACGAAGCTCTGACGAAAGACAATCCGGTAGAGCTTGTTGCGCAGCTTTGGTGTTCAAGTCTGTGATGCAGCCACGAATAACCTGGACTCAGGGATCAAACGAAAATCAAGAGCGACGACCGATCCGTACGCACCTTTTCTGCAACCGATTCCATGCAAGCAGACAGTCCAGGATGTTGATTGATACTATCATTGGTAAAGTACGAGACGAGAGGTGAGGTCAATCCAGCTGCTGATCGCATGCTCTCCATATCATGCATCGTCAAGATGAAAATGACTTGTCCAGACGATAGATAGCGAATATCCCCTGCACGTAGGGATATATGTTTCGTAAGTCCCGTCCTGTGTTTAAAGATGACCTGCAGGTGTCAACTTTATTATGGACAAGGTTTCCGTACAGGATGTTACCTACTGTATGAGCGTATTCTTGACGGATGACTGAGTTGTACTCAACGTCGCTGGCGATCGAGTCATGGGATTCCTCCAAGACAATCGAAGGCGATTTGACAGCGATGCGTGCCAACGCTGGTTTCAACCAGTCCAGGGCTGTTTCTTCTTTGTCGCCAACGGAGGTGAAATGGAAGAGAATGCACAAAAACCACATATTCCTGAACAAAGGGACAATGACAGATGAAGGCTCAATATGAGGACTAAAGTCTGGGTGAGCAAGTAGAGCATCGATGGGCAGCAGAAGAGATGCCAGTTGCTCAATCATGTCATCGGTCTATGGTGTCCCTCAGTTACTGCTACACACAAAGAGATCCAAAGATTACCTTGACACGGTGGTTGGATATTTTCAGATTTTGTATACCAACTCCCTTGTCTGCGAAGAGGGTCAAAAGCTCAACAAGATATATCTCATAGAGTTCTGGTCGCCGATGAAGCTCTTGGGCTAATCTTGTTTGGGCAGCCAACACCTGTCAAATACCTTCAGACTTGTCAATAACTCTATCATTACACAGGTTACCATATTGTTTGAAAACCTCGGATCATCCGGGTTTGCAGATCGATTGATGGATGAAAACACCCGTATGATATCAGCAAACGCACTCTCGGGCGCAGAGAGTGCCAGATCCACGAGATTATAAGAGATGGCAGCCTCCATAGTAGGCTCTGCAGCACGAAGCCTCTGTAGCAGCATGGAGATTGTCAAACGCGTGACCTAGTTCGAGGCCATCATTAGTGTGATACATATAGAGTAGGGAGTACTGTTACCTCTTCCATACGAAATTCTAGCGCGAGCCTAGTGACGACAGAGATTGTACTTATTCCAACTATTCTTTTCTCGTCGTCGGAGAGGCACCGACTTTCGATAGTAGTATGATCAGATAGGTATATTGTTTCTTCGTTCATGGGCGAACTAGCTGAGCTCTCGTAAATCTCTTTGCTCGTTGCAGCGATGTAATTGAGCAGGGAATACATGTTCGACATAATGAGATCGTCGCCCGGTGCAAGCTACCGTCCTTTGAGCTCAGGTCATTCCAGACATGAATGAGGACATACTTGGATACAAAGTGCCAGACATTTTGCAGCAGCCGCGAGAGGCGGAGGAGCTCGGCTTTCGGAAGCAAACTCGAACTCGAAAATGGGCAACGGAGATGTTATGAAACGACGGAGATGATTGACCATCGGGGGCGCAATTTTGGGGAAACTAAAACGGTATAAGTGAGGAAATTCATGGCAATGTCGCAATGCATACTTTTGCACTAGCACAGTGGTAGCTTTCAAGGCAGCCTCTTGAACCAGGTTATCGGAGATCGGAGATTCGTTACTCAGGAGCAGTAACAGACGAGAAAATAGCTTCTCATCCAATTCACGAAGAGCGACGCAGCAGACAGAGGCTAATTTCTGAGCAACAGAAGCTCAAAGGTTCTGCCATGAGATAGTAGTGACTTTGCTCACCAGGCTTTCTGACATCGTCTCCCATGCATACGTATCCAGTGATGGTTCTACTTCCATCTCTCTGATTTGCAGGAGAAGTTCAGTGAAGCATTGGGTAGAGTACTTGATAGTGGTTTTCAGGGTATTTTCGACCTCCGTGTCACTGATGTCCAATTCATGAGCGGCGTTACGCATA
Source organism: Tricholoma terreum (assembly GCA_003316345.1). Classification (NCBI taxonomy): domain Eukaryota; kingdom Fungi; phylum Basidiomycota; class Agaricomycetes; order Agaricales; family Tricholomataceae; genus Tricholoma; species Tricholoma terreum. The sequence goes on from QFEU01003631.1 coordinate 23,067, forward strand.
AGCGACAGCCATGCTTGATTAGCAGCTGCAGCTTCAGTAATGGTACTTGAGTTTGTTGGCGACGGAGGAGCTAGGACTTGGGCAAGCACAGTCCATTCGGTTTCTATGACACAGCATACAATGAAATATCCACTGAGGGGCCTTCCTTGAGCGACATAGCGGGAGACGAAAGTCTGGATGAACTTCAGAGTGTGCTCATCCGCATTTTCTTTTTGTAGGATGTCCACCAGGAGGCGGTTCAGACGATCGACAACACTAGGGAAGCACAACATGTTGATATGAAAAGTGAGCCGATCCCACTGCGCGTAGGTCCAAGAAAATGAGGTCGAGCTGATGGCACGGTATAACCCATGGAGTGCAGGTGTTAATTGTGTCAGCACAGCCAGCGCTAGAAGTCTGTTAGTATATCATGATGGAACCTTGACACCACTTACGCCTACTCGTTTCTATTTTCTTGACGGTCTTTGCAATGAAAGCACAAATTGCGGAGGTGGCCTGCTCTGCGTACTGAGGATGGGAACTGGACAAGCGAAGCAGTGCCGAAACCGTAGAAAACACGAGTTGGTCGGGAAGAGCCCAGTCTAAAGGATCAGATATAAGGTAGTGATCGCAGGTGCAAGCCGTGTCGTGAAACATACCTTGCCATGACAGACACTCGTCAAAGTCAATGAGGGGAACATCCTGCAGGATGTCGGTCAATGCCAGCATTAAAGTGTCAATAGCATCTTTGATGTGAGATTCTGGAAATTTGACAACAAGCTCTCCAAATGCAATGTTGCAATGAACTCTCGACGCAGACTTTGTAGAAAATCGGAAGGTTAGATGAAGAATGCTCGGAGAATTGCCGCCAGCGAACCATGAACACCCTCTGCTCTTCAAGGCCTTCTGACTGTTCACCCAAGCCCCCCAGACCCTCCTCTTCCGTCATCTTTGAGCACGAAGCTCTGCAGGGCATGACGAGACTCTGGGCATGCAGAACCTCCTCCTTAGTTTGCCCAACATTCGAGGCAATATCAGATAGTATTCTTTGATGTATGTTTATCTCAAGACTAAGAAACGAATTAATTGTGAATTAAAAGAAATGCTTGCATCTCACCAATCCATTTGGGAGTAATGGCGATGTAGTAGTAAGCAGTGACGACACTGCCGGTGTGACAGATTCACGCACACGCGTATGTCACGTGTACAGAGACGCGAAGTTGGAGGTAGATTCGACAAGCAGCTGTAAAATTAGCGCAAACTAGGCTTCAGTAATGGCGAAGACTCCAAGTGCGTATTACTATTACCCACCATTGTGGGGCTACACGACGTATTTGCGTCACCAGAGAAATCCACTAGCATGCGCCCTCCCAAACGGGCTCGTAACGGAGCAGTGAAATCGAGTAAAGAAACAGAAGACACTGACATTCTCGATGAGATAGACGACGACGATGGCGAAGCAGCGGAAGACACGGAACTTTCGATAATGATACAAGAACACGTCGGAAGTATGTGCCTGCTTTATATCATGGTTCAGAGTAAAGCTGAACTATATGTCAGAGCGACAAGCTCGGAAAGCATTAGAGCACTCATCCGCATTTCAGCACCAGAAAGATGCGATATTTACAGCTGCACGCAAGAACAGCAAAGAAATATCACGCGCCGGAACCGCTTACATGTGAGGATTCTCTGCTTTTGTTTGACCCCCTAATGGACATGCTTCAGCGAAGATGCCCGAACGAAGATTCAGGAGCTCAAGGCTCAAGAATTATCCCATGAGAAGCCCTTCAAGGACACAGAACGATTATGCACATTTCAACAGGTCTAATCCTTTCTTACATTGTTATCTCCGAAGATTTTAAGGTGGAGTCAGCAGGCGTCTATCAATTCTCTCCTTTCAGTATATCCTGCACTTCTGGGTGACCTAGCGGCTCGACGCTCCGATATTGTCAATGCTGCGAGTGAAATGCGTCAGTACTAATCGGGCTCTGTCATCTATACCTCATTCATTCGTCCTAGTCCAAAACAACCCATCGCGACGCCAGGCTGCGCTCAGGAGATTCTCCAAAAACGCCCGCATGCATTGTGAAGAAGTAAAAGAGACTGAAAAGGTGCGCATATATATAGTTTGTGTCGAGGTTGGCCTTCTGCTCAGCGAATGTCGTGGTCAGGTGGCATCCGATGCATCTGCCCTGATCAAGCAATACAAAAACTTGCTATATACGTGACCGCCTTCGGGATCCTTTTGTCTCGTCTATGGTATATTCCCAGTGGAATCATGTGGCCGCGATGATGTATTTCTAGTGAATGTCAAAAAGTCCGAGAATGCAACCTTGTCAATTACCCCTACTAGGCAGAAGACGTCAAGATGATTCACATTAGCAAGTGGAAACCCACTAGCTCGCCATTTGATCTCTGCAGCATGCTTGCTGTTTCGACATCTTCAGAACGGAGATGGAGGTATTCCGACATGAAAACTCTCAGAATTAAATTCCAGCGCCGCATCGTCGGAAGATCCAATGCAGTTGCATCATCCTAGTGCAGTAAGTCAGTAGACTTTCCAACAACAACCAGACTCAGAGATGTCCCACCGTTAACTTGTGCCAAACTCGTGGAAATGGTTCAGGTATGATATGCAATACGCTAACACCCTTCTGTAGGAACGGAACGTGATCATCACCGATGTACCCAAAGTACGAGGTAGCCCGCCGTGAGAAATAGCTTTTCCATTGCCCTTGTTCTGTACCCTTCCCATCATTGTAAGCAAACGCGCCACTTTCGCCCAGTCTGCTCTCTGCAGAAGCCATAGCATCGAACAGCCAGGTAGTGTCCGGAAAGTATGATCTGATTGAGGGCTGGGGGGCACCGAGGAGGTCGAGCAGGATGAGATGTTCCACTCCAGATAACTCGGTCGACTGGATTCCCATTAATCGTCGTTTACCATGCGATTCAAGATACGTCGTATCCCATTTTTCTGCAAGGTGCCTAAAAATCATGAAGGGTCCAGAACTCGCGTAAAGGGTCCAGAAATATGTCCAACCTTGATCCATAAGTAGAGTCTTTATCCGTCCAGGAGATGAACGCTTCTTCGCCATCGAAAAACACGAGCTGCAGTGTTATGTCTGCAACATCATCGTCATCCTCAACACCGGCCTCCAATCGATCCTTCCGTTTGTCCAGTAAAGGATTTAATGCCTCCGCGAGGTCAAGCATCATCGCACATGATGCTGCAGAGTCAGTGGCTCCTACAAACTAGACACTTCAGCCGTCAGTTTGCATTTAAGAACCAGAAGTACGGAATTTAGATAACATACTTGGTTGTCGGGATAATTTGGGAAGTACTTGCTATCATGATGAGCTGACAGAACAACACGTCGGGACGCCGTAGGGTCTTTTGTAGCGATGACATTCGTGAAGCGCGTTTGTCCCAGGGGAGTGTCGTCGATAAACTCGTCTTCTTCAATGTGCCAATCAAGGGCTTGAAGTGTGGAGATGATGTATTTCCTGACTATTGTGTTGTTGTCCGTCCCGGCTGTCGAAGAAGGTATTAAGGAGGGTGATAGGGTAAGTCACTGCAATCAACTTACGGACTCGGGGTATAAGGATTTTTGACAAGTGTGAGGATGGGTTGGAGGGATCCACATTTTTAGCTGGGTCGGGGGACGACACAAGGTTCAAGAGTTCCTTGTGAGATAGTTCAGGTAGCATCCGTTCACCTAGTGAGGAAGCTTGACGTGAGGGACATGCAAGCAGGAAAAGAACGAGAACAGGGAATAAGAAATGCTTGAGCCTGGACATGGACGAGGTTCAGCCACGCGCAATACGCATTGATGGTAGGACGCAGGTAGGACGTGTCTGACAAGCTGGCGCTAATCGCAAAGTCTCACACGGCTGTCACAAACTCCCAGCATCCAATGGCTATCTTCGGTCTATGGGTAGGTCTTTCAGCCTGCTGCTGCATGTCGACGCTCACGGAAATTCCAGGTGATAAATAAAGCAGGAGGATTGGTCTATCAGCGTAATTTTGCGGGTGAATCCAATTCTCGGCAAATTCTGTGCCATCGTTTGACTCTCATCTTGTAGATGGACTTGCTCATCTCACATCGAACGAGTACCTCGTCCTAGCGGGTACTCTGCATGGGATACACGCCATAACTAGTCGTTTGTCTCCAATGGGATCCAGTTCAGGTGCACAAGTGATTGAGGGAGAAACGTTCAAGATATCCATACTACTGACTGCTACTGGTGCGTCTATACGATTTGAACTGGCTACGGTCGTTCGTAATACTTTGTGTTCCTTAGGCACAAAATTTGTACTTCTCACCTCGTTGGCTGAAACATCAGCAGACTCGACGTTACAGAAAGTGTACGAGGTCTATGCAGATGCAGTAATGAAGAACCCATTCCACACTCCCGAGATGCCCATTCGTAGCGAAGGTTTCGATACGCGTATAGCTTCTTTGATAGGTACTGGGCATTCCTCTTGAGCCACGGTGGGGTTTTGCGATTCTGGGCCCTTCTTCGCCCAACATTCGACAGTGTTCACCGGGTTCCTCATTGCATAATGTGGCAGAAAAGATGTCGACCATCGTGACGATTCCCTTGTCGGCTCAATGTCTCAAGTTCCAAACTTCGCAAACGACTGGATCGGAATATTCTTGGGCTATCTGTTCTTCTCGAATTGCGTCGATCGTATAGTCGTCTTTGATACATTGCAACAAAAGAAGCGTTCCTACGGACTCAGCCAATGCAACTCTGCAATTTAGCTCTGGATATAGTGTCCAATCCTCTGGCTTCGTCACCTATGCAGATTTGGGATGAACTTGAGGCATCCATTTACTCTTGAATTGATATATACAAGGCTCTAGGTATGTGCGAATAGGATGTATATGTCCTGTATTACAGACTAAATGCATTATACGGTTACACGTGACGCTTCCAAGCGTGATCGAAGTTCTTCTCTTCCTTTTCATTTCATTTCACTCCCTTCACGTCGCACGATGCAAGCGCAGGCCATCCGGACAGAGGTACAGGCCGTTACTGCTACACAAAGCCTTGCGGCTGTTCAGACGTTGCTGAAAGCTGGTTTGGGGTGCATTACATTCCTAAGGTGCATACCACCTGATGGGACTCTAACGACGGCTCCTCACATTCAGCGACAGGAGTTTACTACCCGAGGAAAACTTTGCAGAAAGTTGGTCACAGCCCGAAGAATCTATTCGTTGCACTAACTCCTTGGAAGGCCACTTTACAACTGCCGTAGATTCAGCACTTCCGCAATCAGCCTCTGATGCAAGTCATTCCTCTCAGGATGATAGTCAAGGCAGAAACGTGAATAGCTTTAAAATCAAGGTGAATGTTTCTCCTACCTAGTTTCTATGAACTAACGGCCATTCCAGACCATGACTCGTGGTTACTCTGACGAAGCCGATAAACTGCTGAATTATCTTGTGAATCCAGGACTGCATCAAGTTTGGGCGTTCACCCAAATGTACTAACAATATTCAATCTTGTAGGAAAATGGCATTTTTGACGCATTGGAAAGGCAATACCTCCGCAGTTTCATTTTCGCCATCTATCTTGTAAGAAAGAACGTCGTTTTGCATGCTATCTTTTCTGACTCTCCATCAACTTTTCAAGGATCCCAATGATCCAAACAAGTGAGTGCGCATATATCAGCTGTTCGGTCGAGCTAATTAACCTGGTGCTATTCATCCCTTAGTATCGTCGAGGCATACACTTTTAATTTTCATGTGACCTTGATTCCTTAGATAAATCCCGGTTGATTATCTCACTTTCTCCCAACCAGTACCATACAATACCAGGAACCAATACGGTGGTACCCATAATGAGTTTCGGCAATCGCTTGCAAAAAACGCCTTCGAGGGGCCTTGGTCGAGATCCTGTTGCAGAGGCAGCCATGAAGGGCAAGATTCCGACGCTTCGAGATGTGAAAAGGAGTGTCAAGGTTCGTCAATTTCTGAGCGGTCGCCGTGTACTCGATCACGTATTACTGCAGGCTTTGCTGAAGACAGTAATCCATGCCACATCGCAGATGGACGTGCTTCCTAGTGAGCACTTTTTCGAGGTTCTATCAGAGTGTTGATGAATAAATTTGTCCAGAACGCAGATTCGCCACCTTCAAGGTATTTTATACGGAAGAAACGCCAGTTGATTACGAGCCACCCCACTTCCAGGCGGGGGATGCTGAGAAAGACAAGTGGTTCTTCATGACCCACGACGTACACGAAGTGCCGGATAGATGGAGCATAGGCAAACTTGATACTGGACATCACTCGTAAGTCAATACAGACGATGAAGCAGAACGCTAATCGAATCTTATGATGATGTCCTCCAGAGTTGATGTGAGCATTACATCTATCGCCAGCTATCTTCCATCGTCAACGGAACATGATGACGCTGCGTTTACTGGCACTACATTCCGTCAACCGCCTGCGCCAAGTCTCACGCCAGTTCAGGAAGCTAGTCTTCGTGTCCAACAAGCTGAGAAACAAAGTAGAGACGCCGAAGAAAGAAATGTGGCTTGGTCTGGGGAATGTGCAGTGGAGCTCCACGACATAGATGGTGAAGGCGTAGACGACCCAGACTATGTCCGACAACCTGACGGCACCTACGAAAGAGTCAAGTCCCACGACCTAGAAGTAGACGGCATGGTACCCATTGGTGTGAGGAACGAGACCGGCGCGATTGAGCCCTTAGCGTTGTCTATGCAAATGGAGTCTGAGGCGCACTTTGGTGGTGTTTTAGAGACAGTCCCGACGCGGCTCAAGGAGGTGGTACGCTGGATTGATTCCATTTTTTCGGTTGTTATCTAAGTTGACGCCGCAGAACGCCCCCCAATCAGCAAAGATGTTCGGTGTCGAGCAGACACAGGAAATCGGGAGCATTACTCAAGATATTGACTTGTCTCAATTATCTCTTTCAGAAGACTGCAGTGGAAGTCCTTCCCGGAGTTCTAGCCTCAACGGCGCTAGTTGGAGTCTGCCCTCAAGTGCAGCTCTCATGTCCCCTATCACAAGCCCCCCGCCGAGTGAAGGAAGGGACGCTGATGTACAGATGCTGCAGGATGTCATGATTAGGAATGACGCCACCGTGGACGACACTGAAATGCTAGGTGAGGCTACCCTTTGTGCATTCAACGGATACACGTTTGAGATATATTGGAGACATAGAAACGCAAGTTAATTCCCTAAATGTTAATCCCCATTCAACCGACTCTATTGAGTCGTACGGTCGACCGGACGCTACCGTAGACAATATCGAAACAGACGTGGTTACCCCAAAACCTACTCAGAACACAATGGACGTAGAGGTACTGGCTGACAATGGGCTCCAGTGTGAATGCAGTATATCAGTGCGGGTCGCCATTATCTGTTATCTCTTAGCGAAAGCTGACCGGTCTCGCAGATCCATGATGCATGTTGTTTTTGTGAAGGTGCCTGCGGACGGTGGTATCACGTTTGGTTTGTTTCCTGTTTTCAGTTTTCGGCTTTCGTCGGACTGATCATGTTTCAGGTGTATGGGGTATGCGACAGATACGGCTATCGGAATGTTACAGTACTGATTTATAGTCTAGGTACCACTCAGTCAATGACAAGCGCATCCCGCAAAAGTTTATTTGCTTCGACTGCCGCGCTCGGGCCGATGTTTCATGGGAGTTGATCAAGACTGACCTCTATCCGCAAATGCTGTCTAAATTCCGGCAACTCGCACTCTTTAGGCATCAACTACCATTATATCTTATCTTTTTCTACGCTTAATATATATACCTTTAACAGGAGAGCGATCAAGATTGTAGAAAACACAAAGGCCGAAACACCAACTGAATTTGCGAAAAAAATTGGTAGAACACCATCCGGCGGAATTATCTCTTTCTCATTCTTAAGAACTAGGCGGTGACAACGTTCTGGCGCGTCAGCTCTTCAACAGATTGGAAGCAGAGGGTAAGCCGACTTATGGATTGCGGAGTGATTAATATCGTACTTCCTTCGTCCTCCAGGGTTCATCTCGGAGCAGTCGACGACTATAAATGATCTTGGACTACCAGAAACACGGGCCCGAGGCCACAAGTCAAAGGCCAAACAATCAAAGAACCGAAAGAATGTCCAAAGGGCCAAATACAGGTTCAACCGTGTGGCATTGTCTAGTGTCGAGTACTCCAATTATTTCAACCCTGACCCTGACGTCGAGGCCCGCATCCTGGGATTGACCGAACTAGTTTGTGGTCGAGTTTTATATCCGATTGATCTGACTGTCCATATGTAGAAGGCTCGTATTAAAACTGTTCGCCCACCTCTCGGTGCTCCGACTTGCCAACCCCTTCAAGAATGTACTGAACATACTCAAGTGGAAACGCAAACCCAGGACGAAAGTCAAATTATTGCTTCTCTTTCTCTTTCCGATACTGCTTTTAAACGACCAAGCACTCCCCCAGATGTCGACCAGGAAAGGGCACGAAAAAGGGTCAAGGTTTCTGTCGCACACGCTGTGGATCTTGCAGAATGATGGGCCTTCTACCTTGTATACGGACAACTATCTCGTCTGCTTCTCTGGAACTTGTGTGTGTGGATTCACTCTTGCGTCATTCTGGACTGCTATTCGCGCTCTGGACCTGTTCCTGTATCGGGTTTACTTGCTGTCCGCTGTATTTTTCCCGTTCTCCTTTATCCGATGTAAATTACTTGTTCATGAATTCAATCTCGCTCGGTTGCAGAACCGATTGTCAAATTGTAAACATGGCCAGAATTCTGATGTTGCCATAAGACGGTGGCCAGCAGCCACTACTTCCTTGCGCGCGACAAAGGGAGGTAGATATCTAGATTGCCAATTGTACAGGATTCAGATGAATATAACTGTCTAACCAGGTAGCCATGGACGTGTATGTCACAGAAGAACGACCTTGAACGCCTGAGAGATAGATCGTCAGTGATTGAAATGTCACTGCACGCATAAGGACCGCCCACAATGGATAACACCGGAGCTGGATATCTTGCTCGAAACGCATTTTGGTCCCCACCGATGTAGAGAGCCGTGCTTTGAGAAAACGTAAAAATCACCGGCTTCGCTACAAAAGGGGCAAAAATCGGTCCACGGAAAGTATTTCTCAAGCCAGCGAAATACGCACAACCGTCGGTGTTCACCCAGCGTGGTGTGATTTCCTGCGATATCGTATCGATTGACCACTGGAAGCATTGTCAAAAACATGAGCAATGGCACGATGAGCGACGGGGGTGGACGACGTACGACGTCTGAACTTGACCGTCTACTCAAGCCAGTCGCAGCAGTATACGAGTTTTCAGGCGAAGTCACCGGAACTGAGTCAGGGCCCGCTGCGATTGACATGTTAATAATAATAAAAAAAGGTTGTTAGATCCAAAGCAATACAGACATCCTGGTTCTGCCATTCCTGCCACGTAGGCGTAGCTGGATAGAATGAGATAAGCTGACCAATAGTTAAGAAACAGGGCCTACGTACTTGAAAGAACCCGGTCCGAGATCAGCAGAGGCGTCGTCCCGACCTTGCACGAGAGCCAAAAGAGGGAACCGGCCATTAGCATCAGAATTCTGTCATAGAGGTGAGGTGGGGCACAGTTCAGCAACCAAGGACTTACCTCAGAGTGGATGCGGACATTATCGACCATGGTCGCGCCGACGTCCAAAGCGTAAGAAACAATGAGGGCGTCTTCGATCAAAGGCCGATAGCCATACTGTCCGTTCAAACTGTTTTTGGAGATGTAACCGAGGATTGCTCCATTGGCCGTATTCGTGACCATGATGACACCACGGAAAAGGACCTTTGGCAAAGGAGAAGCCCTTGGAAGTACGGCTGCCATGGAATTCAGACAAGGCTTGCGCGAGACTGGGTTACGTACATCGTGGGCTGACCCTCCAGTGGGGTGGCTTGATGGGAAGGCCACGAGCAAGTCGTTGTCCATTGGTGAGTACGGAAACTTCTACCAGAGGAGCCAGAAAAGCTGTGGAGGAAGCGGATTCAAGCGGGCGGGAGCAGTACTCTGCCTGGCACGGTGACAAGTCTGTAGTAGTGGTTGGAGAGGCGAGGAATAGAGGGAGGAGAGCAAAGAGCGTGAAGAGAGAGAATTGCATTGCAAAAGAGTGACTGTAGACGTAGACGATGCTGATGAAGGTAGGGAAGGATGGGTAGATGGATGCCAGCCTCCGCTCTTGCCATTCTTATAGGTGATTGTCACGGCATCGACATCGACTTGGAATGTCAGCCTCCCCGTCAAGCACAGATCGAGATCGGTCCAGTGCCAGTGTAAGTCGTCGCCATTATGCAGATGTGCAGTATAAAGCAAGTCCTCCCAGAGGTGAATCAGCACATCGAAGGTTTGAGGAACAAGTTGAATTAACGGATCACTGTCAATGTTCAACGTTCAACGTTCAGATCAGAGACGAGCGAGTTGAACGAGACAGAGTCAAAAACGACATATGCGACTACCATTCAATGAATTCACTGAGAGGAATCCGAGTCGGCGATACTCCGGCCCATTGAGACCGGCCCTGAGGTGAATGCAGAAAACGCTCGGTGAATTTTGTGTAAAACTTTCATCCCCTCTTAGTCATACGACTCGTCAGGCAAATGCTTACGACTGACGCACAACACCAGGAGGACCTCGCAGGAGATGAAGTAATGGTGCAAGGCATAGACTACACCTCCGTATCTCCCTTCTGCTTGATTGACAACAGCAGCTTGGGCTCGTTAGAGTGGTGCACATCATCTTTCCGATCTTTTGTGATTGATAGATACCGATATCGACAGTACATCTTTCAGAATAGAAGATTGGAGCCAGAATGAACTGTAAACATGAGACAGAATCTAGACAGAAGCAGATTGATCACGATCGACTAACATGCCAAGTTTGTGACTTGAACCCCAGTTGCAACTCGCATGCACCCCATTTTCCAACTCCGGATACCTCTATTATCTCTTCCTTTCAGTCCTACGGTCAAGCAGAAATATGCCCTACAAGTTGTCCGCAACATTGACTGCGCATACTTCAGATGTTCGTTCAGTCTGGCCAGTCTCACCGCCATTGTCTAACTTGATCTAGGTACGCGCCCTAGGCTCACCGACCAACGACCTCATTTTATCCGCCTCTCGTGATACAACTGCGATCTCCTGGCACCGGTCTTCAGGCTCCCAGTTTTCGCCATCTGTCCTACGAGCTGGTTCCCGCTACATCAACTCCGTCACCTACATCTCTCCCAACGCTGATGCTCCAAAAGGTGAGTGGGCAACATCATTCTTTTACGCGGCGAATTGTCAATACCTTGGAAGGCTATGCAATCACAGGAGGTCAGGATACAGTCATCAATGTCTTTCGCCTCGATTCTCCAAAGGACGATCCCGATTTCTCTCTTCTTGGTCACACCGAAAATGTTTGTGCTTTAGACGCAACATCTAGCGGTGTTATCATTTCCGGTTCTTGGGACAAGTAAGCCTGGCTGTGTGTCAAGCCTCGTAGATGTAAAATATATTTGCAGAACAGCCAAGGTTTGGAAGAACTTCACACTAGCGTATGACTTGAAAGGACACGAGCAATCTGTGTGGGCAGTGGTAGCCATCGACGAGGAGCGTTTCCTGACCGGTGCGCCCACTATATATGCCTTTATTCTCAGTGTGCTGATGATGATGTGATGTGCAGGATCAGCAGACAAAACTATCAAGTTTTGGCAGCAACATAAGGTCATGCACACTTACCAGGGGCATCGAGACGCTGTGCGTGGCTTGACACTAATGCCTGATATAGGCTTCGCATCATGCTCCAATGATAGGCGA
>QFEU01003632.1:0-10080 GCA_003316345.1 Tricholoma terreum
CGCCCGGACTCTTATATTCTGGCCGGAATCCGGCCGGAATATGTGGGGGAGTGTAAAGGACTCGGTCAAATGTTCCCTTCAACACCCACCACCCGGATTTATCCCTGGACACTCCTTAGGAAGCGGAAAGTTTAACGGAGTACACATCAGATTCAGCCGAACCCAAAAGACTTGGGTATACAGCGCTACAGACAGACCACTACCAGACGAACTTCTGCCACGAGAAGACCCTCCAGCAGAATCACCAAACAAAAGACACCGAAGAGAACTTTCAAGAGAAGCCAACCGATCAAAAGAATTCTTTGACGAACACTTCAGAATCAAAGAACCGCCCAAACCAACTTACGAACAGGTTTACGGAACCAGACCCAACACACCCGAACCAATCTCATCTACCTCTACCTTACCACCCAATCCACCAACAATCATGGTAAATCCCACCAGAACCACCGCCAAAGAAATCAAGATGCGAACCCCATCTGATTTCAATGGGGACAGGACACTTACTCGGAAATTCCTTCAAGAATGCGAACTCTCCCTCAGGGTTAACGATGGAATTTACGACAAAGAAGAGAAGAAAGTCATGTTCACACTCTCGTTCATGAACACGGGAGTAGCAGCAGCTTGGAAGTTAACCAAAGTCGAAGAATATCTCAAAACCGGGTTCCCAGACTTCACGAACCTCAAGAAAGCTATTCTAGTCGACTTCACTCCCATCGACGACCAAGGAGCTGCTAAAACAGACCTTCAAACTCTCAAACAAGGAGACAAGCGAATCGAAGAATACATTGCGGAATTCTCAATCATTGCTAGCCAAACGAACATCACCGAGGACGCGGCACTTGTCGAATATTTCATTGACGAGTTACACCCAAAATTACTCCAACGAGTCTTCACTATGGAAACGCCACCTACCACACTTCAAGGATGGAAGGAGTCGGCATCCAAGTTTGATGGAAATTGGAGAAGGGCTCAAGCCATTGCGCAACGAATCAAAGGGATTACCTCATCCCGATCCTATGAATCTACCTTTGTAGCGCAGGCTAAACAACCGACCCCAGCCCGAGATTCAAACGCTATGGATGTCGACCGCCTTACTCAACAAGAACGAATGGAGCATATCAAAAAGGGATTATGCTTTATTTGCCATGAACCTGGACATCTGTCGTCCACCTGTAAGAAGAAAGGAGACAGACCTCCACCTCGCCGAAACTTTGGACGGTTGAAGAAAGGAACCCCAGCCCAAAGGATTCGCACCATCCTTGACGATGAAATGAAAGATGAAGAAAAGGAAGAGATTGCCGAAATATTCGAGAAAGAGGGTTTTTAACTAGGAGGCTCGGTACGACGTCCGATCCCTCCGAAATGACTGTTTTCTCTGTACTTGTAGCCGACATGCGACCCCAATCAATGCTTTTACCGGTCACTGTGCTACTAAGGAAACAAATTGTCGAAACCCAAGCCCTTCTCGACTCTGGCGCCAGCGGAGAATTTATGGACCATTCGTTCGCGAAACTCCATAATATTCCCCTTATTAAACTTCGAAAATCCATCATCACTAGAAATGTAGACAGAAGTCTTAACAAGAAAGGAGTGGTTATGCACAAAACCATCCTCGACTTAAATGTCAATGGAAGAATCACCCCGACCACGTTCTATGTCACCGGACTAGGGAAAGACGTATTAATCCTAGGCCTATCATGGCTAAGGAAACACAACCCTATTGTCGACTGGACTGAAGGAACGATTAGAAATCGATTCCCTATCACCATGAAGGATAGGATCAAACGGATCCGTACCTTAAACCAGAAACTTGTCATGCATTCTCCGTTCAAGCCAACAATAGTCAGGAAAGCCATGATCAAAGAAGTAATTGACGAAGAAGCACCTGTTAGATCGAAGAATCCAGATGCCGATGAACCCCTGATCAAGGAAGTAATCGAAAAAGAAGCATCAATTCCGGCAATCATCCCTGAAGAAACCCCAGTACCTGAAGATCTGAAGTACATGCAAGAAGAAACTATCGAAAACAACGATTTGGTAATCACCTATTGCAGAGGAGAATCGGTCATCAGTATTTTCGAACCAGAGCAAACACCTCTCACCAACGAACACGATTACTCAAATTATTCTTGCATGAAAGACACTTTAGGAATTTGACGGATCACCAAAACAAGAAACACAGCACGGTACTCTTACGGACAAAACATGTGGATCAGGGCAAAAACATCTATCTCACAGCAACTCGTGCATGACAACACAGATGCTAATCCCGAAAAGAAGAAGTCTTTGGACGATCTCCTCCCTAAAGCCTATCAAGAGTATAAAAGGGTATTTGAAAAAGCAGCTTTGGAACGATTCCCTGAATCTCGACCCTGGGATCATGCGATCGATCTCAAACCCGATTTCATTCTGAAAGATTGCAAAGTATACCCTTTAACCCCTGCTGAACAGATAAAATTGGATGAATTCCTCAATGAAAACCTGAAGAAAGGTTATATTCAACCTTCGAAATCCCCAATGGCCTCACCATTCTTTTTTGTATCAAAGAAAGATTCTGATGCACTTCGACCATGCCAAGACTATCGATATCTCAACAAAGGAACCGTAAAGAATGTTTATCCACTCCCGTTGGTCAGTGACCTTCTCGACAAGTTAAAAGGAGCGAAACTCTTTACGAAACTCGATATCCATTGGGGTTATCACAACATCAGAATCAAAGAAGGCGACGAATGGAAAGGCATGTTCAAGACAAACAAAGGACTGTTCGAACCAACAGTCATGTTCTTTGGACTGTGCAATTCACCCACGACCTTCCAAGCGATGATGAACAACATCTTTAGGGACATGCTCAATGAAGGATGGGTGATCATTTATATGGACGACATCCTAATCTTTTCGAAAGATCCCGAAGAACATCGAAAACGAACCCTCCGAGTTTTACAGAGACTCCGAGAACACAACCTATTCCTTAAAGCAGAGAAATGCAAATTCGATGCTACCGAAGTGGAATACCTAGGTCTAATCATTAGCGAAAACAAGATCGCTATGGACCCCACAAAACTCGCAGGAATCCAAGACTGGCCCGCACCGACAAACGTCAAAGGAGTTCAATCCTTCTTAGGATTTGGAAACTTCTACAGACGATTTATTGGACACTTCGCAGAAACGGCCAGACCCCTTAACGCATTAACTCAGAAAGATAGGAAATTCGAATGGACTACCGAATGTCAAAACGCCTTTGACGCTCTCAAACGGAAGTTCTCTGAGATGCCCATATTGCTAATGCCCAACCCCAAAAAGCCATTCATCATAGAATCTGACACATCGAAGTTTGCCACTGGAGCAGTTCTCCGTCAACAAGACAACAATGGAGATTGGCATCCTTGCAGTTACATTTCGCATTCGTTCAATCAGATGGAAAGAAATTATGAAATATACGACAGAGAACTATTCGGAATCTTTCGAGCATTAGAAGCATGGCGACATTATCTTCAAGGATCTAAACACTTGGTTACAATCCTCTCCGATCACAAAAACTTGACATATTTCAGAACGGCTCAAAAACTCAATCGACAACAAGCGCGATGGAGTCTATTGCTCTCGCTCTATGATATGAAACTAGTACACATACCTGGATCCCAAATGATTCAGTTGGATGCATTATCCAGAAGGCATGATTTTCTCCCAAATGAGGATAACGATAAAGAAGACATGACCCTCCTTCCGACCGAACTTTTCGTTAAAACCATCGACATCGAAACAAGGGATTTATTGGTCATTGCCTTGATGAAAGACGAACTGGTAAAAACAGCAGTAGAAGCATTAAAAACAGGAGGAATACCACCGATAAAATCAGCGCTAGAAGATTGGAGGTTAGAAGATGGACTACTATTTTTCAAAGATCGATGTTATGTCCCAATGGACGTAACACTACAACACCGAATTGTAGAACGCTATCACGACACCTTACCAGCAGGACATCCTGGACAATTCCAGACACTGGAACTAATTCAACGTGACTATTGGTGGCCAGGAATGACGGTCTTCATCAAGAACTTTGTCACCGGCTGCGCCACATGTCAACAGATGAAAGTTGTCACCCACCCAACGGTCCCGCCTTTATCCCCGATTAAATCAGTAACCACGCGCCCTTTTGCAGTGGTAACAACGGATTTTATTACGGATCTACCCGAAAGCGAAGGATTTGACAGTCTTATGGTCATGGTAGACCAAAATGCTACTAAGGGGGCAATTTTCATACCGACAAACAAAACACTTACGGCATCTGATGCGGCCTGCCTCTATTATGAGAAGGTCTATTCCAGATTTGGACTACCCGACAAGATCATTTCTGACAGAGATCCTCGTTTCGCCTCAAATTTATTCCAGGAACTCGGAAAACTCCTAGGGGTTAAACTGGCTATGAGTACAGCCTACCACCCTCAAACCGACGGCGAAACAGAACGAGTCAATCAGGAGTTCGAAATCTATCTCCGAATGTTTTGTTCCAACCAACCCGAAACATGGAAACAATATCTCCCCACTGCCAAATTCACACATAATCAGAAAACTCATTCCGCAGTAAAACATTCACCATTCTATCTTATGATGGGTTACGAACCCGTTGCGCTCCCGACGGCATTCCCTAAAACGAACGTACCTGAAGCAGAGACTAGACTCTCACTTCTATTCCGTGCTCGACGTGAAGCACAAGCGGCACATGAACTTGCATGTCAAACGATGATGGAACAAATCACACGGAAATTCACCCCTTTCAAGAAAGGCGATGAAGTCTGGCTTGACTCGAAAAACCTCAAGTTACCTTACCCAACTAGGAAACTTGCTCCTAAACAGGAAGGACCCTTCCCGATCATCGAAGTCATTTCGCCGCTTTCATACAAATTACGTCTTCCACCGCAGTGGAAAATACATCCCGTGTTCCACACACACCTCCTTACCCCATATCACGAAACCGAAGCACAGGGAAGAAATTATCTCCGACCACCCCCTGACCTAATAGACGGCCAGGAGGAACACAAAGTAGAATTGATTACGCAACACCGGAAACGCAGTCAAGCTTACCAATTCCTAGTCAAATGGAAAGGCTATCCCACAGCCGACAACACA
Source organism: Tricholoma terreum (assembly GCA_003316345.1). Lineage (NCBI taxonomy): Eukaryota > Fungi > Basidiomycota > Agaricomycetes > Agaricales > Tricholomataceae > Tricholoma > Tricholoma terreum. Next base: position 5,131 of record QFEU01003632.1, read on the forward strand.
TGGGAACCTGAAGCGAATCTGAAACATTCACCAGATCTCCTCAGAGACTATAAAAGACGAAGCAACCTTCGGTGAAAACTCATCACCACCCACATCTCATCATGTCAAGCAACCCAGTCATCCCTAACACCGATGCCTTCTTCCTTCTTGACCCAAAGAATAAGGATGAAATCATCGAAAACCTTTCCACGCAAATCGACCCCACGACTTTGAATTATTACAAATTCCTTCAGAAAACCCGCGAAGCAAACATCTTAATAGACGACATCCTCGAAACCGTCCTCGCCATTCTTGTAAACCGAGACATCGCAATCATTATCCAAGAAATCAAGAATGCTCGGTTAGAGGAAGAGTACAGAAAAGACGTCACTATTTTTCAACGTCATTTTTCAGAAACAGAATCTCAAGGAACCATTCCACCACCAGAAACAACTCCACCTCCACCTCTTCTGGAAATGATCGCATCATCTACCCCATCATGCATGGACGAATACCTTACGGTCCCCAGTTCACCAGTTCCAGACCTCAATACTCGCACGGACATTATAGATCTCACCAGGGAATTCCCTACTCCTCCCCCTGGGCTGACATCTTCCACCACTACTAGAACTCTCACGGTCCCTCCGGTAACCACTGTTCACCGACTCATTGCTAAGATTAAGTTTCTCCACTGGATGAGGAAGCACCGATGCTTTAATTGCAGACTCTATGGTCATTTCAAAACTCATTGCCCTTTATATCAGTGTCAACATTGTGAGACGTATGGACCGAAACACTATTCCAAAGACTGCCCCTACCAGAACTCAGCCATAGCCTGGCTAGCCCGTTCTATAACTGACAACAGAAATTACGACGAAGAAATGCATGATGTCTACCCCGATTACAACGACGAACCCTGGAACAATATCACAGAAGAACCCATCGGCAGAGCCTTATAAAGAAAATATTGACAAACAAATTTTCTTTCAAACGTTCTTTTCTACCATCATGGCCGACAGCTCTTTTATTCTCATGTACGTTCTCTGCGCTATCCTCCCTTTCGGATGGAGCGCCCTCGCTCTCTACGTCGCTCGTCGTATTCGACCACGAGAAGATCACATTGAAAACATCGAACTCGCCGTTTGCGGAAGACTCACACCATTTACCACTCCCTTGTCATCTATTACACCATCGCCTATCACTCCACTACCACCCACCACTTTACCATCACGGCAGCCGTTGCAGCCACCTCCCGCATATTTATCCGAACAACATCATCCTCGCCCCCGTCCTCAATCGTTCAGCGAACGAAACTTATTTATTAATCGACCCCTTTGACGATTGTCAAAACAAATCCCACTACGACCATTACAACCACCACCGTCTACCCCCCTACCTGACATTCCGCTAGAAAGGGTTAGAAGACGTGAAGAAGTTGTTTGAAACGTGGGAAGTTTCAACCTTGAAATGGGGGTAGTGTTACAATTTCTCTATTCTTGCTATCTCAACCGCTATCTATCGGGCTCACCATACTTATTCATTCTGACTCGTCTTGACTTATGTATAGCCTTGCGACTCATACTTATTCATTTCAATTCATACTTACATTCTCTGACTCGCAGAGCTATGTAGCTGACTGTTTCGTTTCAAGGATCGCATAGCCATAGCCTGTAGTATAAAAGCAGTAGTATAATCGGTCAAGGCCCCCAGCTTGACCTAGGCAATATAACACTTATACTCGAATCTCACTCGACTTAGTTGCGACTAACGTCATCGTTCGATCTCGAACACGGACAGCCTCCGCTGTTCATCTGATTAGATAACGCATGAAAGCCTCGCGTGTTGATCCCCTGATTGATTAGACTTAGATCCGAGTTATAGGCTATTGCCCTTAACACCAGATGATGACCCAAGAAGTGATCTGGACGATCTGTATGGCAGCAGTGAGCATCAGACGTCGGCTCTACTTCCTCAAACTCTGTCAGCAACTTCAGCTTCCACTATGGGTATATTCAACTCTCGTCACTTATCTGCTCATCGGCAGTTAACCCCAATAGTTTCTGCCACAGCACCTCCTCCACCTATGGTTGATCCGAGTCCCATTGACGCTGTGAATTCTGGCTCAGAGTCTGAGCTTTCGGAAGAGTCAGAGGACAACACTACATCTCCTGCTCTGGCTTCTGCCCCTGTTCCTGCTGTCCCTCCTTCTACCCCTGCCCCTGTACCTGCCCCAAGGAGAAAGGCAAAGAAGACTGCTGATCCTGTGCACAAGACCAGCATGGGGCACGTCACAGCTGAACCTGCAAAGTGAAAGGCCAAGTCATCAGCGAAGAAGGTTGCGCCCACCATCAATGATGATGAAGTTCAAGTGCCCGCCCTGCGGCATTGTGGAGCTCGTTCTAGGAGGGCTTGATTTCTTGGTGGTTTTTCAATGGCTGGATACGGTTGTCGTTCGTTGTTGCTATACCGTTAGTTCATCTGAGGTTACTTGCATGTGAAATGATTAAATCCCCCAAGTCAGTTGAATCGGAGCTTTAATTAAGTCTGTAATTCCATTGTGACACATCGAAATTCTTCCTCTTACCATCCACCACCACTACTCCATTTCTCAGTTTTTCTTCTTTGACATTGACTGTCATATTCCACTTACTACTTTCCAGAGCTGTTACAGTACCACATCAAGCCTGGACCATACCCTTGTCGCTCATGACGACATGGGTCATCATCAGTTATGGTAATGTATCATCTTTTTAATTCCTTACCATGTGAAGTGCTAATACATCCCCCACCTGTTATAGGCATCATTGATTTGTATTTAGCTCCCTTCTGATGCAGGCCGTTGGACCCCTCTTCATTCCAGTTTGTCTCCTGCTCCTGTCCATGACCACCGCACCTACCACATGCCAACCCATCGCTATCGCACCCCAACCTGGACCTGCTACACCCACTGCACCACAACAGCCCGCTGCACTCCAACCTGTCTTTACTGCACCCCAATCTACAGCCCCCCGCCCCACACACCCACCGTATCCCGACCTGTGGCATTTACTGCACCCCAGTCTATGGCCTCCCACCCATCACACCCACCGCCTCTCGACCTGTTGCATCTACCACACCCCAGTCTATGGTCCCCCACCCATTGCCCCCCACCCATCATGCCCACCGCCTCTTGACCTGTTGCATCAATTGCACCCCAGTCTATGGTCCCCCACCCATTGCACCTGCCGCATCCCAACCTGTCATACCTACTGTACCCAAAGTTATTGCATCCTGGCCTGTCACACATGCTAAACCATCCACCCCACTGCAAGTTCTGTCTGTATGGCCGCAATGGTATAATGAGGTGTGTCTGCCTTGTGTTTAGTTCTGACAAAGATCTTACTATTGGTTTTCATATAGCAAATCACAATTGGATTATGGTTCAAAATCAGGGTATATAGTGGATTCAGATGGCTACAGGCACGGCACCTGTTTTCTTAGTGATTATAGTAAAATTATTAGCAGCTGCAATGATGGCAAAATCCATCATAGCCATGGGTAAGTCTGGTTGCAACTACGCAGGTGACGTGGTCGTGACCACAGTTACAACTGTGATTGCGATCAAGTGAGATTTTGGTTGTAACCATGATCGCAATCGGCGAGATTTGAGTTGTAGCAGTAATTACAATCGGCAAGATCTGGGTTGTGACCATGATCATAATCTGGGGGAGCTGGATTGCAATAAGAACTTGTTGATTAGATACAATCATGATTTGAGATTTGATTACAGTCATACACCGCTCGGTGGGACACCACTGGTCAGTGGGACAGTGGCTTTTTCTCCTCACTCAGTCATCCAAATGCCTCGGAGTTTTTTCATACATGTAAACACATTGTATATCATCTATCTTCATGCATGACCATGGACCAAGAGGGTTTGAGACACATGTGAGATACCAGATACCTCGCCAAAATATGCTAATTGCAGGTTTTCACAACAACAAATTGGTTTGTGTTAAGGATGCGAATAGGGATGCACGCGTGGTGCGCGGTGCGAATGCGAAAGTACGCGAGGGCGAATACTCAAAGTAAGTAGGATGTCTTAGGCAGCGAAAGATGGGGCGCAGGCAAGCAGTTAGTTTTGCTACGTCATTTATGTACGATATATATACATTTTACACTAATGTCTCAGAGTCGGGTTGAGCCCCAACTCTCCGCTTGCCGAGGTATGGCTCTACGTACCTCTCAACACTCCCCCTCAAGCGGAGGACAGTCCCAGAGACTTCATATGAGTATCTTGAGTCTTCTTGGGTAAGGCTTTAGTTAATATATCTGCTGTCATTTGTGCCGTTGATAAATATTCAGTAATTATAGTTTTGTTACTGATTTGATCACGGATATAGTGATGCTTAATATCAAAATGTTTAGTCCTCTTATGATAACGCAGATTTTCGGCTATAGCTAATGAGCCTAAATTATCACCATATACGAGAGTTGGTTCCCTCTGTGGATAACCAATCTCGGCATACAGATTGCGCAGCCATGTGGCTTCACGCGCCGCATCCGAAAGACATACATATTCAGCTTCGGTAGTGGATAAGGATACAATATTTTGCTTTTTGGATCCCCATGTGATCGCACCTCCGGCAGAAATAAATGTATAGCCGGATACTGATGTACGATCATAATTATTAGCGAAGCTGGCATCAGAATATCCTGTGAAATTATTTTGGCTAGTCACGCTATCAGATTCAGGCTTGGAATATGTAATTCCAATATTTTTAGTCCCTTTTAAATATCTGAGTACATGTTTAGCAGCTGTCCAATGGCACATAGTAGGATTTGCCGTAAATGATGCAAGTCTATTAACAGCAAATGCTATATCTGGCCGCGTGCCTACTGCAGCGTATATTAACAATCCAATCAGTGACGCATAGTTATTACTACGGTTTCCGGCTTCCAGTTCACCGGGTTCAAGTTTAATATTAGCAT
>QFEU01003635.1:0-57588 GCA_003316345.1 Tricholoma terreum
CGGATTCGATGAGCACCGTCGGCGCTCTGCTGGCGACCTATGTTGTTGGCTCGCGAGAATGGGAGTCCGAGAAAAAGAATCGGAATCAGAAGCATGAAAACCCGAGCAGCAGCCAACTGAGATGAAATGGAGACACAGCAGGACACAGATAAGAGCCGTAGAAACAAACGGCGAGGTTGGGCAAGCTGCGGACTGTAGAATAGCCCACTCAACCGACATGAGGCCCAAGACCTGGCAGAGGAAACAGAAAGGGCAGGGAGACTCACAATAGACTTCGGGCCCCCAGTTCAAATCGTCCAGTCCTAACCCCCCAAAGAGCTCTCCCTCAGGATATGCAGACCCCAGCGCGCATGGCGATCGGACTGTATATGCAATCTCTGTCAAGGACATCAAGATGATATTGGGACACGGGCTCACCAACTTCACTGGGCGTGTCTGCGCTTGGGACACCGCGACCTATCTCCACGGAGAGATCGTCTGAATCGACCACAAAGCATCCCGTCATTGCGCGAGCTTTTCCAATGTGACCAGAGTAGCTTACCAAGGTCATATCCAGCCCCCTCGCGGGATGCTCCCCCAGCATTTAAGGGCCGCGCTACCCATGTGCTAGATTGCAAGTTGTGGATTAACGCGATCGCGTGTGCTGCTCATTGATGGAAATCCCTTCCTGTAGTCCACCTGGTCAGAGAACAGTGCAACCCAAACACCAAACATGAAATTTAAGGCGTACGGGAAAATGATTGCACTGAAGTAGCCGACTCCCCCGTCATGTACGCCGTGCCTCTAGGGGCCTTTAGTGACACGAGAATAGTGGTTAGTTCATCACACAAGTGGCGAAACTTGCTGATCTCCGAGTCTGCAGAAGCTCAGCTAGAGGCATCAATGACAAGGCTGTTTGTATACCGCTGGGCGTGGTGGATTTTCTTGCGGACTGGCCGGCGTCCTCTGGATGTTCGATCAATGGTCCATTCATGATGCGACTAAATTCAGGGGAGAAGGCAACCTGGTGAATTGGGATCGTCATTGGCACGAGTCATTGTTACTGGGGGTGTCCAATCCCTGTGATGGTCGCACCTGATCTTCCCACAAACCCAGCTTTATAATAGTGGGTGATCCGGTGCCTCACCCACTATTATAAGGCTCGTTTCCGTAAAAACCCAACACCAGCATTATCTCCCTCCCCAAACACTGTTTAGACTTACTCCCGTCCCCGCCCCTGTCCCATCATCATCCCCGTCCCGTCGCCATCATCGTTCCCCTGTTCGTCCCCCGCCTCGCAAGGATGGTGACGTAGCCTTTAGCACCCGATCCACCCTGCGAGTAAGTGCTCACAGTGGTGGGGTGTGGGTGCTGGGACGCCGTCTCCCTTTCCTCCTCCCTCCCGCAGTCGCCGTAGACACGTACGACCCACCTCACGAGCAGGTGCTCGCAGGCATGGGGCGAGTGCTGGTTGTCCCAATGGATGAGATGTGGGCTGCACCCGGTAGTTTACAGAACTGAACCAGGTCCAATGATGACCAGGACAACTTTTGGTGTAGCGGGATCAAGCAGGATCTACTGAGATGAAGAGGAGCGGTACGGACCAGCAGAACTGCCTAGTGAGCTCAAACATGTTGCCGAGTTGATTGAGAAGCTGACCATGCAAGCGATTTGGTAGCGTCGTCGTTGCCACCTTTTGGGCCAACAAACTTCTCTGCCCATCGATCTCCCGGACCATTTTAATACTGTCCTTCCGCCATCTTCTGAAGATGCTATTTGCCATGCACAACTTTGAGATCCTGGGGATCAGGCTATGGCTCTCAAATTCAAGATGTTATAACCTCCCAGCCGAACAGAAGCAAAGCTACTGCCTGCCAGGAGCCCACAGGTCGGGCTGTGGCTCCTTGACAAGACATGTTTCTAGGTATTCAAGATTTGAATGCTACCCAGTCAGACATAGACTAGGTACCTGCTGAGGGCCCGCTGGTCAGGCTGTAGCTCTCAGAGGCATGGTGGATCATAAGCACAATCTTCCAACCTGTAAACCATGGCAAGAATAGTATAGCACTGCCTTTCCATGATGTGGGAATCCATGATGGTACCTCCAAAATAGAGCTAGAGCAGATAGCTGCCTACAGAGAGCCCGCAAGTGAGGCTGTGGCTCTCCATTGCAATATCCTGCCCCGGCTGTCTCGCTGTCACCACTTGACAGCAAAAGGGCGGTCAAGTTGCTACCAGGAGCCCGCGGGTCAGGCTGTGGCTCTTGGATATGGAACGCTTTCAGATTGAGAGAAGAGGGTGTAACATTTGGAAGCAGGGCAAGTAAAACCGGTGCAAAGCGAAGAGTTCATGCGGTGACCTGACTCTGGAGAAGTGCTTCGGCTGCAAGCTCTGACGTGCACGCCACAGCCATACACGCCATACGGAGACGCATCTCCTGCGGTTTTCAGAAATGACACCCCTACGAAGATGAGCACAGGCGTGGGGGTATAGGTCATCCCCTTGATAAAATCCACATGTTGGTCTTGCTGAAGACACCACAGCCGTATACACCGTACGGAGACGCATCTCCTGCGGTTTTCAGAAATGACACCCCTACGAAGGTGAGCACAGGCATGGGGGTATAGGTCATCCCCCTGATAAAATCTACATGTTAGTCTTGCTGAAGACGCCACAGCCGTATACACCATACGGAGACACATCTCCTGCGGTTTTCTGGCACAACACCTCTATGAAGATAGGACAGCATAATTACGGGGTATAGGTCACAGCCGGACGCACCATACGGAGAAGTATAAGAAAGCACCAACATGGAATATTGGTAGATCAACAATGTATAGGCTATGGAATAATCAATAGGTGAGTATATGTGCTGGACCAACTGTCCATAAAGACACCTACGTTCGCCTGGCTTCAGGGTAACCTGCTTCAATTGAAACATGTACTCCATGACTTGAAGGGCATCTGCCATCCCCCTGACGTTTCGGACGTCCGGTATCGAAAATTGCACAGCACAGGTGGGGTATAGGTCACAGCCGTACACACCACGAGGAGACACATCTCCTGCAGTTTTCCAGAATGACACCTCTATGGAGTCATCCCCCTGATCAAAACTGAAGGCCAGTCTTGCTGAAGATGCCATAGCCGTACACACCATACAGAGACGTATCTCCTGTGGTTTTCCAGAATGACACCTCCACAAAGATTGCACAGCATAATCGTGGGGTAGAGGTCGGCTCCCTGATCAAATTTGAATGCTAATTGTGCTGAAAGACACCATAGTTGCACACACCATACAGAGATGCATCTCCTGTGGTTCCCTGGTATAAAACCATGACCTCTACAAAGATCGCATGGCATAGCTGTCAGGTATATAGGTCGTCTCCCTGGCCAAAATCCGTGCCCGAATGCTACTGAAAGACGCCACATCCATACACACCATATGGAGACGCATCTCCTGCGGTTTTCTGGAATGACGCCTCTACGATGATTGCACAGCGCAGTGGTGGGGTAGAATATCCCCTGAATGGATGTATCCCCGCCAAAACTACTACTATATAAGTCAGTCGAATGCAAACATCAGACAGAGATGATCCTGCCTGCATGCCAGTCCCACGGTTTCTATACAGCAGCTCCTCTGCGTGTGGCACCTTTTATAGATGTAGCGAGACAATGGTTGATGAATAGCATCGACGGCCACCACTACATGACTGACACGTCATCGCTGTCCTAACTGAGTTCAGCTTTCTTTATCCCCTAGTAAACTTAAACTTACCACCCGCAGCCTAAAGAGTTTGGTTGAGTAACGTTGAGTATTTGATGTGTCGATCTAACGGTTGTAACTTGCAAAGGTGTGAAATACCTGCCGAGTCTGAACAACAACCCCAAGTTGAATGCCGCGTAACGTCTGGATGTCAAATTCAAACCCCGACGTCTCGAGTCCACTACTTAGTACCGTGACTAGTCATTCAAGTTAAACGAGAAAACATTATGAATCTGTGAACAGATATCGATATATTACAGAGCATGTTCCTCAATACGAAATTCAACTCCATCAACGTCCACCATGTGCTTCAATTTCCTATCAATAAAGGGTCAATACAAGACACATCTGTCACAAATCTGCTTACAAATGACTTCGGAATCCATGCTCGAAAAATGACCTTTCCTTGCAGCGTAGGCACTTCAGCCACCGTCTCGGATTCTGCCCTCCGTCTCCATCTTCTCTGTGTTTCCTCTTGCGAGTCCCACCCGGAATTTCACTGGATGGATTGGAAAGCGCGAGGTTGGCCTGGGGATTAGCAACTTCTGGTTCCCCAAAAGCCGAGCGACTGCCTTCCAGTGGACGTTGAAGAGACTGGGATGCATAGTATAGCTGTGCATGAAGCTGTAAAACATCATCCTTCCACGTATCGTTAAGGTTGAGCTGCCGAAACTCCCCGGCAAGAATATTACATGCCATTAATGTGTCGGTCGACAAAAAGTCACTGGCAACCTTGATGCAGTTTGCTTCATTGCTGACCTTGTACGAATATCATTATTATATTAATTGCAAGTAGGTTATAATGTAGACAAACCTGGTGAGGGCAACCGGCAGGAATAAAAACCGCTTCTCCGACAGCCTGATGGATAGTAAAAGGCACTACGCCGTACGTGGACTTCAGCTCCACAAGATGGGATGGTCCGAGGTAATAATGCTGAGAGTGTATTGGATCATCTTCAGAGGCAAGTTTAAACCTATCTCGGATGTAAGCCCTGATTTTTGCGACGTCGGATACTTTGAAAATGTGCCACAAGGCCGTTCCGGTACTTGGAGTGCTGTACACCATGACGTTGATAGCATCACACAGATCGCAATGCAACCGTGTCGAACCTAAGTATCCATCACATTGTTTGGTGGCCAAAGCCATATATACCTTCGGGCCTAAAAACGGCAAGTTTGGTGACTCATAACTCGACAAAAGCTGAGGAAGTTAAATTTACCGAGATCTGGCTGAACTGCAGAGTTAACGGGAAAATGTGCCGCTAGGTTATAGAATCCATCGCGGCGCGTGTGTTCAGGAATTGGTAATGCAAGGTAATAATCTTGATACAACTTGGGGTGGGACTCAGCGAGTTTTGCCTTAGGAGGCCAGTCCTACGGAAAAGATTAGCTTTAGAGCCAATCGCACAGTTACACCCGTACCTTTATTTTCCAGACTGCCCTGGGTAGAGAATTCAGGGCACCATCTCCAGACTCCATGCCCATAAAACATTCCAGGTGCGTATAGAAAAACGTCTGTGTTTGCAAGGCTGGAGCCTGATCTCCTTGCAATTCATCATTTAGCACGGTTAAAGTGTGGGTGAGATCCGATTCAGTGTATCATAAGCAGGGCATGAAACAGGAAGCCTCATGATGCCCATTTGAAGATATGCAGGATAACAGCAACAACCGCGCGTCATCCGGGAACTGGTTTAATGCAAATTCACCACAATAAAGACACAAGTGCCGTACTTGAAGCTTCGCAAGCTCTTCGTAGCATTGAGGGCAGAAGTCCTTGCCACACAACGAACATAACCAGCTTGCCCCAAACAAGGACATCCTACAGGCATCTGTACACCACCTATAAGTTCAAAAACCCTAACAAAGGTTATTGCATACCACAAATTTCTCTAACTAATAGGTCATGCCTGCGATGAAGTATTCCATCCCGATGGCTCAGGATGTGGTTTAGTTCCTGATGCAAAAGTGGCACAAGCACAAGCCCAATCGCACGCTACATATGACGAGGGTAAGGATCGCAGCAGTATCGATGAATCATGGGGTTACCAATAAGGTCGATCGGGTATGAGATGTAATGGTTCCGAATTTTGATAATGTGAAGATGAGCTCGTAGGACGGGGCAGGGATGTCAACAAAATGACCGAAGACGATTTGTCCATCTGTGGCTGAAACACCTCGGAGATCTGGCTGTGGTTCAGAGCAGCTCATCCCAAGGGGGTGGCGGAACGGGAATCCCGAACCGCGGGTAGGGGGGGGGGGGTCCCGCCGGAGGCGGAAAAAAAAAAAAGACCAGACCCATGTTCAAGCCCTGGAACGTCATCCACATGTGGGCTGCACCTATGTTCCATAAATCTGCTAGACTCCGAAGGCCCGCAAACCAAATCAAAACTAAAAACCACCCGCGGACGCACCAGCCGAGCACCCACGACCTCCCAGCATGCCTACGTGGTTGTCGCACATACATCACACACCCATACTATCCACTCCTGCAACCTAGTGTCACGTTCATCATCCATCTGTCTTGAGAATCGGGACTTGCCCCACAGACCCATGGACTCGGAGGCCCAACTCAAATGCAAGGGTTGTGTACATCCTTGTATACCCTAGCAGTAACCCATATCCAAGTACTTCAAGTTTTTACAGTGTCCTTACCGACTAATACGGAGACAGCATATTTTCGGGTCGGGAAACCTTCCTGTCCTCGAGATAGCTTACAATGGAGTTGGGAGGTTGGTGATGGCTGGATATTACTTTGAGGTGCCGTGAAAATAATGATATAGCCGCTGGACTGGGCTCCGAAGGTTGGAAGGTGTGGTTGTGATCATGTCACGTTGACCGTTGATTCCGAAAAAGGAAAACACGTGATGGGAAATTACCATATATAGAAGGAGGGGGGGTCGACGGTGGGTAAAAAAAATTCTGAGTGGATGTCAGATTTTCCCGTTCCGCCACCCCCTTGGCTCATCCGACACAACGTGACTCACACCTTGAAATGTACATAAATCTCCTGCTACCCTGCGAGGCTGATCACATGTGGGACATAGTGACGGCAACTTTACATTTGAAGACTTTCGCTTTAGTTTCTTCACTTTGGTCCTGAAATCTTTGCATGTGCTTCCCTGCACGAGCGATATGCCAGTCAAATCTTCAGAGATTGGATGATGGTCATGATAGAAAACAGAAAAACAGATCGAAATAGCACTGCTCACCATTTAAGATTTTATAACCGAAGAGCTGTGGAGCTTTCGTGTGGGCCGCACCGTTGGGAGGAGTGGAGGATTCCATGTAGTACGGCCTCAGACTGTCAGGAATACGTGAAATAACCAGATGGGTTGAATTGCCAAAGGCCCCTGGGCCAAGGCTCACAGATGTAAACAATTGACAACACAGCGGACATGAGAGCGGCAGTCCATTGCGATCATATCGATGCGGCATCAGACCCATACAGCAGAAATATACAGTGCGCTAGATTTGGTATATATTTATACTACATTTCACACAGCTTGCTCAGCATGCTTAAGCCCTCATTCCACCGCTTTTCTTGAACCTCAGGTGGCTCTTTCAAGCCCTTGGGCGAGGGCTTAAAGCCCTGTCCAATCCACCTGAATAGCCCACCTGGCGTGTACTGCGCAAAGGAATACCGACACTCATGGGGTGCAACTGGGGTGTTTGAATGGCGGACAAGTGCAGAGGGGATAAATATAGTTGAACCAGGGGGGAAGCGGATGATGAGACCAAGATCCCAGCAAACCAGGTGGCCGCCTTTATCTGCATCGTATTCCCCCAATGCAGTGATGGTGCACTGCCCCCAGGAAGCATTGGCCCAGTCCCGGTGTGGGTAGCACTCAGTTTTGGGGCCAAAGTTGAACGATGCAGCTGCGAATGCAGTCTCGGGAAAGTTTCGCTTCAGGGTAGGGTCCCACTGGATGAGCTGCTCCATCTTCTTTTCATAGAACTGATGCGCACGTGGAAAGTAAACTTTGAACAGACCTATTGGCGGCGGATTTAGGCAGTGGTTCGGAAGGTGTAGCCATGCTTACAATTTGTGAACCCTGAGATTTTCACGAAGCAGTCCTTCTTAAGAAGGCCTTCCAAGACCTCGGTGTTCTTTCCATTACACAGATTGCCGGGGGCCTATACAGGAATCAGCTGGAGTGGGTAGGGGTGGGGTGAAAGGCTTAGGGTGCTAACTTGGGTGCCATTTCCATGCGAAATACCGACTGCAACGGCCGGAAATGCACCGCGGCGGTGGTTCGTCTGCTTATCAGAGAAGCTACATGAGCTGCGTGAATATTTGAGGGCCTCTGCAGCCTCCTTGCATACCCTCTCCCACTCTGCTGCATTTTTTGGCTGGCCACCCAGGATGCCGATCACCCGGTCTTCAGAGTCGACAAGAAGGTGGGTAGATCTGCAGTCCACCATCTGAGCTGGCTGCTAAAGGGGGCACACTTACTCACTTTCCATCCCAGGAGATAAGCCTTAAGCCGAACTTCTCTTGCAACTCCTCCAGGCCGTACACGTTTCGGTCGGTTTCGACCCCCTGAATGCCAATCCACCCAGGCCGGGAGTGAGGGAAATCCTGGGCATCAGTGCCGATGTTGATCCCATTTCTCTTTGCTGACTCCCTGTAGCCCGTAGCACAGCTTTTGAGGCCGCCCCCTCGCGGCCCCCTTTCCTTCCTCCGCGCTGCACGGTCCTTGAGGTTCTTCTTCTGGTTCTTAGTCAGTCGAGCCGTTGGGGCCGCCTCTGGGCAGCCAGAGGGGTTTGCAGGCTCCTTGTGGTGGTTGCGAGAGTCTGTGGGCTCCAGCTCGGCATCGGTGTCATCAGGTTGAGCCTCCGCCCTCGTAATCGCCTCCCGCGCTGTAAACGCACGCGCGCAGCGTATCGGCGTGCCAAGGGAGGGGGAGGATTTTTGGCCAGAGTGCATGCATCTTTCTGTATCGGGAGTGGGGGGCATTAGCGTTTCATTTCCGCAGCATAGGGGAGAAAAGAGCAGCGTGGAACCCCGGTTGTCTGGACCCAGGTTGGATCCAGAGGACGAGCGTTCAAATCTCCGGTCAAAATGGGCCACCCCCGGACCTCCGGTTCCAGGATCGGATCCAGAGTGCAGGGGGGGGCTTATTTCTCCGAAATAAAAGGCGGCTCAAAGAATCCCTACTAGGTGAGTGAAACACTCGCCTGACATCTGCCGAACACTTCGCAGTGCTCGAAACGCCTGCTTGGACTGCCTATGGACGTTGGATGGTTGAGGACGCTCGTCGCTCGGAATTGAAGTAAAACCGATTGAACGTCCGCGTGGCTGGACGGTTGGGGCATGAACTTGAATCTTTTTGACGAAATTGATTAGTAAGCGTGCTAGAAGAAAAATATGCACGTGAACGTCACGGTCTTTCCACGTAGGAGGGCCCAGGCTAAGGCGTGGGGACCCGACATGAGGGTCATATGGGCTATCCCCAATTCTGGGGAAATTCAAACTCCACGTTGATGCTGGCTGCCAAAGGCTGGCCATGTGACCAAACGCGTCCCGCATAACCGTTCGTTTACTCGCTGCTCTCGTATTTCACCACGTCGCCGATGCCGCCGGGACTTGGCCTAGACAACCCTGAAGGACATGTACTTGCTCGCCGGCTCCTTCGCCCATGTTTGCCACACGATCTTCATGACTACATCCTCGAGGGACTTTGCAAGGCAGTGGATGGAATCCATACACTTCTTATTGTGCGAACAGGCGGCGGGAATTTGGTTCTGTATCTTCTTTTCAGTTTGGGCTGTGTGGCGGCTGGAACCACGGGGGAAATGGAAGGAGTGCCCATGCGACGGGTTTGAGATTCTGCGATGGATTGCGAGGCGTGGCGAGAGGTGTTCCAAATGGGATACCACCAGGAGTAAATGCAAAGTACGGGAAAGGCAGCTGACTTGGATTTGGGGTTTGGGCAGGCATGTGGGGATAAGCAGTAGGCAAAATGTCTTTGTTCATTGAGGCCTCATTTTCAGATCCACTATTGACCATGTCTTCCACTTTGTCACAACTGTGTCGAGCGTATTTGAATGAGGAAAATTATCTACCACGTGTAGTTGCCCGTCGTCTCGCGAATCGGTTTCCCCGGCTGTAGACAGTCCCTGTACGCCGGTTACGGCCCCGTTAACAGTCTCCGGAGTTTCGGTAGCCGTCTGGGTACTAGATATGGCCTTAGACGCCGTTTCAGAAGTGGCTGTGGCTCGTAGAATCGGCGCTGGCGGCTGTGCCGTGGCGTTTGCGGGGGGCGGCTCAGGCTGCGAGGAGGGTGGCTGGGGAGTCATCTGGAGTGCTGTGGGACGGCCTGGCAGCGTGTTCCGTCGTTTTCGTGGTGTTGGGAGCAGTTCTGGGGCTGGGGACCGCGTGGTGGTGGTGGTTGACGGCAGCGTTGACGCCTTTGATGGCAGTGTCGACGTGGCTGATGGGGGCTGTGCAGGCGTTGTCAACGGTGACGCGGGAGGCTATGGTGGCAGCGAGGGGTGGCCTGGGTGCTGGAGTCGACGCGTGGTGTCGTCTTCACGCTTTTCGTCGGGTCGAGGTGTTCGAGTGGCTCCGTTTGCAGGGCAGCATACCGACATTCGGGGGCAGCGTTGATTTGGGATGCCGTTTCGTTGGTCCTGGGAGTTGCCTGGGTACTGGCATCGATGCTGTCTCGAATTCGGAGCATCGACACCTCCGGGGAGGCACAGAGGCCCTCACCGTGGTTCGACATCCAGTTACTCCTTTCCTCCAGCTGGCCGTACTCCGCCCCCTCTGTATATGCAGCCCTGTACTTCACATCCCGTTCCTCCCTGCCCTCTTCCAGTCCAGATTCATGGCCTTCTCCCCAGCCATTTTTGAATGCCCGTTCCTCCGCGTTTGTCTTATTCTCGCGCCCTTCTTTTCGACCAAGCTTCTTCTTCAAACGCGACACTGCGTGCTTTTTCTGCGTCCTTATGTTCTTCCCCGCTAGCCAGGTATCTTCCTTCCTCATATCCATCAGCATAGCCTTCCTTTCTTCGTCGAGTGCCTTAACCTTCGCATCCTCCAAGAGCTTTAGTATCACACCCCGTAGTAGGCTATTGGATATAACAGCTGTTGACGTGGCTGTCACAGGGTTGCAGAAGCGGCCGATTTCAGCAAAAGTGCTCAGAGATGGAATCTGGAAGTGCCCAGGTTCAGGCATAGTGGTGGATGGGGTAGTGAAGCCAGAAGATAGGCTGCTACTGCAGATGAAGGCTGGCGACAGGAGCAGACCGGTGCAGCAAGCACGAGAATGACAGGAAACAGCTGAGAAACTTTCCACTGAGAACAAACTGGGCATTTCCGGGAGAGAGTGAGGCCAGAGATCGCGCAGACGAATCATCGATCATCTGTCGGGTTGTCAGACCTGACCATGGAGTGCATAGCTGACTATAGCTATGGACAGACGGATTGGGGGAAAGAGGTGACCGGCTTGGCCGAATCTCTTTGCGAGGACATACCTTTGTTATTTAGAATATAAATAACAAAAGAGATAACGTTCTCATAATCACTCTTGGTCTAATGGTTTATATTCGTCGGCACTGCTCAAGGTCGGGGTCTGGGAACCGCAAGGCTGTAGGTTCGATTCCCTGCTATGCTCAGTAATTACTAATATAATTACTAATGCTATTCCTGAATTTCTGTTACAATACTTCAGTTGTTTGGCCGTCCTTACAGCCGTTTGCATAAACAATGGCAGTAAACGAGGATTTGATGAATTACAAAATAAATAACTTAGAGAAATTCGATAAGAGGGTGCCCCTCATGATTGGCCAAAAATTCAAAGTGCATGTCCTGTGATTACAAAGAATGCCTCTCATTGGCTAAAAATCGAAAACGACGAGCACTCTTTCTGATTGATGACGCGAAATTTCCCCAAGTCAATTATTTTGTAATTCACCAACTTTTCGTTTACTGCCATTATATATGCAAACGGCTGTAATTAGCTGCATTTTATTCCTGTGTTCAGAGAACTGACTGTAATCGGAAATCACAAGCTGTGTAATGTGATATTGTTTTTTCCTATGTTCGGACATCTGATTGTAATCGGAAATCACAAGCTGTGTAGGTGATTACAGGCATGTGATATTATGTATACACTGCTGTGTAATATGGTGCTCACCTGTTTCTGCTGCCTGCCCTCGCCCATCATCTGTGCCGAAGAACCCCCCCCTTTTAACTATGAAACATAAGAGCGAGGCTCACAAAAAGATGGAGCAGCAAAGTAAGGCTCACTGGATCTTGATCATCTGATACCTGCCCACTTTGTCCCAGTGATCGCATTGCTGAGTGATGCTGCAGCCCTTCAAAACTGGGCGACATCAACACTAACTCGGAGGATGTGGGCCTGGATGAGATTATTCAGAAGGCTGCTACAATCAATCCAGCCATCTTGATAGTGAGTTATATGGTGAATATTCTGCTACCGCTATGAGGGCTATCCAATCGTCACAGATCGATGACCTTGTAGCTTATGGGCTGGATGCTGCCAAAAGCAGCAGTCTTCCAATGGTAGGAGATGCCATGAGGACTCGGCTCGCAATGCGCCGCCAAGAAAGGAAAGATCGCAAGACAGCTCTGGGTGACGCATCTCACCAGGAAAAACGCGCTTTCGTATAGTCCCTTCTGAAATTTGCATAGTATTAGTAATTCACACTGGTATTCTAGGTTTCATCTCTTGGACTGCGTCAGAAGCCTGTATTGGTTTCTGCTCTTCTCAAGGGAGAGGACAAAATTCTTAACATCCGTGTTGTATGGCGTGAACGGATTGCAAAACCGCCTGTCAAGCTTGGTACAATTCTGGCTGATACCAAATGCCGGCCCAGGGACGATTACGTTGTCAATAAAGACACTGGGTTTTTCGTAGTGGAGCCCGATGAGTCGGTGATTTTTTTAGCTGTCATCAAAAATGCAGATGGTGAATCTCATATCATGTACTGTGTTTCTTTTAATTAAATCTTTTCAGGCTCCATTCTGACCTATACAGTCGAGCTCATTGTATTGCGGGGTGTCGCACAGCTTGCTGCCCATGCTGGTGCCCTGTATGAGTGGGCATCGAATGTTGTCATCACTGCATGTGGTGAGCGCCGTGATGTTCGGGCAAGTTTTCTTTTTAATAATAATATATTATTAGCTAACAAGTGACTAGCCCAATCATGAGGGGACTATGGTCCAACTTGGGTGGAATTCTGGTCCTCGCCATGCACAAGTCTGGGGACTTGCGAAGAGTTATTCTAAGGTACTTGATGCAAATACACAGATTGAACATGACCAGGATGCCATCGCTCTCTTAACCCTCTGTTGGAGTATTGCAAAGGCAGCCCTTCCTATTGAGATCACTGGTGAAATTGAAAAATCTCTTGGGGAACATGATTTACCACGCATTGCTACGCGCAATGTTTCTGAAGGTGCTATTTATCTTGAAGGCCTGGGTTACAGGCTTGAGATTGATGGGAAAACATACACCTTCCCAGAATTTGAGCGGGCCCCCCCTGAAGGGTATTTTACACAGGACTATGTAGCGTAAGTCAGATTTTACATCTAATTTTGATAGCCAGCTAACCTATAAAAGTTTTGCCCACTTCGACAAATGTTATGCTAAATGGGGCCTTCCGTGGTGTGTTGGCCGTGAGCTTGATTCTCCAGGAGTTTCAGCAGCCCAAGCTAGACTCCGCATAAACTCACGTGGAGAAGACAAGACACTCTGGCCTGCTGGAGGTGGTGGAAACTTTGTTGATCTCTCACTACAGGTTGTAGTCAAGCAGGCAGTGGCAACCCTCATGGCTTTCAAGCCTGAATATCCTCATGGAACAACCCGGCTGTGTGGTGCTCACAATCGGCTTTGTGCTATTACATTTTCGCAGCACATATTTGAGGCTTATCTGGTTGCCAAGAATGGGGCGAGAGTTGATGCAGGAAAAGGAGCAGGAGATGCACTGGCAGATAGTGATGGACTATCCGGTACAGATGAGTGATGGAGAGCAATTTGACTTACGTGTACTACTATATTATTCAATTTCGGAAAGGGTTCTGATCATTCCAGTCAAAGTTCCTGGGTCCACAATAAAAGATGTTCAATTCGAGAGGAAATGAAATAGGCGGAGTAATAACTGTGAATTAGACATGCAGAGGGTGTATCTGGATATATAGCATATCTAGCTGGATATAAGATAGGTACTGTGTCGTGAGTTGGACAGGATATAGTAATAAGCAGGGAGAAATCAGGAAAATCAAGCCATAGAATGGCTGCCGATAGCATTCAGAATTTCGACTAGAAGCCAGTGGTGATATGCATCAGTAAACGAAGCTGGTTCTGATCCTGGATCATGGTTTGCTGCAGCTAACTGTGCCAGATAGCTTGCAAGAAAGCGAACAGAGCGAAAACAGGTCCGAAATGAGATAGTTCCCATCTGTGCCAGCGAAGTGCGCTGCGGATATGGGAAATACTCCATATCGTTATCATCGGAAGCAGAAACCTGCAGACACCATCGTTAGATGGAAAGACTGGAGCCAGTCATACTGGTTGCACTCACTGTTATTGAACCTGTAGTTACATCGAGTAGGGGAGATCCAGTTGCTGCCCAGACAAACATATGAGAGCGTTACGAAGGGGTATCAATGAGTGATAGATCAACAATATTGTTGAAAGTGTCTGCAACTGCAGTGAAGCGAGTAGGGCAGGGTTTCCCCTGGCCCTGCAAAAAATTGATGAATAGATTTTCACAACTGAGAGGTATTGCCGACTGCCAGACCAATGCTTAAAAGCTGTGAGCATCCACTCCCACTCCGCACAATAAGATAGGGAGAAAGGGAGTCGAAACTTGATATGAATGATACCCCATTAAAGCTGAGAAAGGCTTCGGGACCTCCCTCAAATGATAGCAGGACCTAGTATACATCTAGTGCCATTTTGGCTAATGTCATTTCCTTGCTCCGAGTCATCATCGGCATTATCCATGTTCGTGAATACCAGCTATCTACCTTGACTTGACATGGAAGGACAAGATATCGACCCAGGAAACATCATATTGAAGTCATAACTTGCAATTCACTGGAACAGCTGGGTCACACTATATTCTGAATCTCCGTTCGGGAGACACCAAATCAAAGGTGCTACATACATGATTGGATGACTGAATCCCCTTCCTTCACTTTCTTGTAGACGTAATACTGTTGACCATTCCCATGCCAACTCACCTCCCCTGCATTGTATCGCCTGGTTGTTATGGAAAAGGCAGTATCGCTGCCACATGAATCCTTCCCATGGGCAGTTTTTCCATCTCTGCTGTGTCCTTCCAAGAAAGGTTTAAGGACAACAACAGAGGCACCCAGCTTCATGGACTGTAATTTGTTCCAGAGATTGTGGTTCGTTACATCGTCGAAGACCAGGTTTGTGACTAAGATAAGATTTGCAGTCTTGATGCGGTCCCAAAAACGATCATCCTGAAGGTCCCCTTCTTCTATACTAACGTCACGGGCAGGTAATGCCCACAGCTTGCATGTGGCCCTGTACTCTTCCACCAATCCCTTTGCGATCTTGACACGGAAAGGGAGGAGCTCCAGCCCGAAGCTTTGACATCCAGTTTGAAGAGCCGCCTGGGCTACAATTGTCCCGGCACCACAGCCGAGGTCCCAGAAGATTGAGGATTTGTCGAGGGGCGTATGCGAAAAGATATTCTGAGCGAGGCTGGGAAGGAGTTCCCCGTATGCAACCGCTTTCTTGGAAGAGCCGGGTAACTTCGTTTCCAGCTTCAACTTATCGTTGTGGGGCTGGACACATCGGCGGTGGAGATCCTCTATGAGGTGTCTGACGAGATCTTGTGGAGGATTATTCCACGTTGAAGAGAAGCAGGTGAGGGGCAGCCCTTGGAGGAGGTCATTGACCTTGGCTACAGTTTGTTCGAACCGTGGCCAATCTTGCGTGCAGAGCGCATCGTGGAGATGCCACATAGGCGTCGGCCCATCGAAAGTAGTGGGAGGAACTGAGTGCAGCTCATTCTCGTAGAATTCTGGGAGCAGCGGGCCAAACGACACCTGGTGCCCCACGTCCACGTAGCAGGTGACTATGTGATAGAGGTCGCGTTCTAGATGAATGCCCTCGCCCTTTGACAAGGAGTAAATCCTAGCACCACCTGGTAGCTGAAGGGTCACTTTGTGGTTATCTGAGGCCTGTTGCGAGTGAGGTTGTGGGTAGAGTAGTTTGAATTTGTTCCTTCCGAATGGTATGGCCAAACTAAGAACGCCATCAACATCAAGAGGATCTGCGAGAGAGACATGGTACGAGTCATGCTCTCTGTCAAGCCAGCTGGAGGTCATACAGCCATCTCCTAGCTGGGATGTGATCAAAGCATCCAACATATACTTTGTCTTTTGATCAACACCAGCAACCCCCTCAACAATCACCTCCAGTGCCATTCTGGGACGCCGTCCATCTTCACCCTGCCACTCAGCGATGACCCCAGGCATGGTACTGAGCAAAAGCCGAACGTTCTCTAGTGTGTAAACCATCGGGTAACCGGACGGCAGATGAAGGTTCACGATGCAACCAGCCGGTGTAGATTTCGCCCTTAGGTATGGCCAAAACCGGTCCTCAAGGCATCCGGATCCCTTGACGAGGTGTTTTATATCCACCTCATTGGGCAGTCCTCGTACAATTAGCTCAATGCCAGCGGCGTCGGCTCTAAAGTTTTGGAACTGTCTCAGAATTTGAGGGTCTCTATTAGAAGTGAGATACACCTGCCACTCACAGTCACTTTGTTGTTCGACAATACGCCTTTCATATTTTGTTCTTGCTTTGCCCTACACCTGATCAGATTTTCCTGGACTTTGTCCAGAGCCCTTTGGACGCCAACCAACTCAAACCCGCTCAGCGATACCGGCATGAGGGCTTCGTAGATTGGCTTCTTGCTTAAGCAATTAGGCGGCATTCATATCCTGAGAAGAAATGGACCAACGGAAAAATCCAGCGCCTTCTTGACCCACTCCTCCTGGTCATTCTGTGGATCCGTCTTCACGTGTTGGAGAAATGGCTCCAGAAGAGGGTGAAAGGCGGCTTCCAAACTATGGTTCATGTTGTTTCTGAAGGAAGCTTGGAATTTGCTTGAAGCCTGAGTTCGTCGCCGATCGAATTGCATAGCCATCCCTCGTGGGTACGTTGTTCATATCAACCCAACCCTAAACCTCGTCACATGTCGGGATCCACCCTCCCACCGTCCAACGTTAACCCAGTCAGCGTATTGGCAAGCTCAATGTATGTGATAAGAGCGTGCACATATCCCAGTACCCGTTACTCACCATCCTTTCAGGAATCCAATGCGAACCCTGCCACCAACGTCCCCTCTACGCCGAAACAAACTGATCCCTGCACGCCTCGTACGCCTTGCAGTCAAACCCGCTCTCGCCGACGCCAAGCAATGCGCTACCAGATGGTAGCAGGCACGCCAATCCCTATTCAACTTCTCAACGCTTCGTATTCGACGCCGTGGAAGGCAGCAACGAATGGACCCAAAAGAAGGAGGATCGACGCAGGTCCTGTGAACTACACAGAATAGTTCGTACTCTCCGGCTGGCTATGTCCCGCCCTTGTTATCTAACAGTTTACTAGCAACAAATGGCGAGACAGTATAGCAGGGAAGGAGAACGCCTGGGCCTACAATTCATCTAATCGTCAATGATGGACTTACGGCCTATTCCAGCTTCGCTTACATCCCTCGTATCAAATTCTTTCACTGTCCGCTCTTTTATGCCTCAGAATACACTACCCACCCTCTGTTACTAACTACGTGGTAATCTCCTCATGAGTCATCATCCAGTATGCCATATGACCTAGTTTTAAATCATAGTTCTCATATTTTGATTTACCATCTGGTAGCTCGGCCATTGAAGTAATATCCTCTATCTCGGATGTGTTGGACTTATTCAGACCGCTGAAACGCTGAAGCAGAAGGGAGAAGGGGATTAAAAGGATGCCTATAGGAAGGAGTCTCTAAGTAACAGGGTCACAAGGCACTAAAAGTGAAAATGCAATGGTGGGCTGCAAGGACAAGCATTTCTTCCAAAGAATCCGGCGTAAAGAGATCAAGCAGAAATAGAGACGGTTGAGCTGTTGCAATTGGTGCTCAGAGGCAGCCTGAGGCCGACCAAGGGCGGAAGAGGAACACCGGGATGCATGCCAGCAAGAAGGCTGAAGAGACAGAGCAGGGACTGTTTCAGCTCACAAAGATATGTACCCAAACACCGCGAAGAACACCGTCGATTATAACCAGAAATTGATTCGTTCGTAGCATCTTGTTGCCAGAATGCCCCTCTCCAGTAAGTAGGCTATAGCAACAAGAGCCCGCGAGTCAAGCTGCGGCTCTCAAGCATGCTGCAAAAGACGACGAGAGAAGAGATATAGAGTTGGTTCGTAGCACTTTGCCATCGTGCTCCATCAAGGGAACGGATCACCCGCCGAGAGCCCGTTCGTCAGGCTGTGACTCTTGGGTATGGTAGAGAGTGAAAGCAACCCACCAAGTCTATTCATCAGGATGTGACTCTGGCCTGGTATACTGCAACGCTATCTTGCATGAACAACCCTTGAATGGTCTACATATAGGATCGATCCTGCACGTTTCTCCATTATGGCCACCAGAGAGAAGAGAAAAAAAACGTCACACTGACGGGTAAATGACCAAGGCTAGATACTTAGGTGCCACGCAGTCGCGGCTCTCACCTTGCTTGTCAGTGGTCCCTCGAGTCCCCCCCTCCCTATACGGTACCATGGATCCAGGCACACGCTCTCAGTCCTGTGGAGGTCGGCCCAAGTGAAACTGTCTTTCCCAAAACTACAGAAAACAATTGATTTCGACACCTGGCAAAGCAGGAATTCTCAACAGTACACACGCAAGCAAAGTGGACTTGAAAATCCGAATGGTTCAATCTGCCTGACCGTCGATTCGGTCCTTAGGTCCGTCTCCAACGGTTCGACCCTGCAGCTTTTAACCTGTCACGGCCCGCGTAACCCGCCATTTGTCAACTCTCGAGTTGCTCGACCGTCCTGGTACATGTTCGGCGGCAGCATGAGGGACCTCCTCACTTCTACTTCCACTGTCGCCTCCTGCCCTCACCAAGTATTTTGTTAAGTACCACACCAGCTCCCTTCGGCTGCGCATAAACGTCAGGTCTGAATTGTCGGCGTTCACGAAACATGGGAGAGGAGAGAGCGGCTTCAAAGCAGAGGGAATCGATGTTGACGACATAGAGGAGGCGAGGTTAGCCGCATTCGAGCGCGCGCGAGTTATAGTGACGAATCGGAGTCAAGTCCCTCGATCCCCCGACAAGCCTCATAGACGTGCCTTGGAAGCTTTATTCGATCTGTTTATGCTGAATTTAGCATGGGACGGCAAAGGGGGATGTGACAAGCCCCGATTCTCGAAAAGGAACTGACACGAAACCTGAAAGGTACACCCCATTTGTCAATGCACCCTCTCAATGACAATGTAGCCACCTTTTGAGTCCATAACACCAGTGACTGATGACAGGAAATCAGGCACGACGATTTGTCTTTAGTTCGATTCTGTTCAGTTGTCGGGACGCTCAACAGCACAAGACGCACGGTGGTGTTCCAGGCAGCTCCCATGCCACCAGCGTTCAATCGATACGAGGGAGATTTCAGACGTGGAATACACGTGATCCCCCCATGACCAATGTGGTCAAGTCAATGGAGGGGCTTGAACAACAGTCAGCCTATCCAGCTCGAAATTCCCCTAAAATTCTGTTACCTCATTGGCAATCCGCAGTTCCCAGCATCTTCGCCGCAGCCCTACTGCTCATGCCACTTCCCTCGTGGTTGGCTTTTGTCGGGCAATGCGATTCTCAGCGCTGACTAGTTTTCTATCCAAATCCATTGCCCGTGACTTCGCCGCCCCACCTCATTCACCATGATATCTCCTCTGAGCCACAGCTTGACCAGCGGGCTATCAGAGAGTCACGGTGTGGCAAATGGGCTCGTCAGCTGCCGTAGAATGTGCTAGATGCCATCTTGGGCCATCGCTAGCGTTGTTTACGCTGAATGTCAAGGGAGAAATCTTTGAATTCTTACATTGGATCCGGCCAGTCATTATTCCATTGTTCCACAAAAGAATCTCCGATGAGCGGGTCATTACTGCCCCACTTTAACTCAGGAGAAAGAGGAGGTCTGAGCGTGATCTCGGCAAAGGAGTCAATCCCGGTTTTCCATGTACTTCCCTTCAGTCATCTATTCTACTTTACAGTAGGAAGGACCATCCGTACAGGTGCACATCCCATGAGGGATTAATGATCTATCAGTAATAAACGACCTCCGTGAGCATCAAGTCATTCACTGCGCAGCTTTCTACGATGTCCCTTGTGATCCAGCGGGCGGACAGAAACAGCACGCAGTGAGTATTGCTATTCAGGAAAGATCATGGGTAAAGTAACGATGAGAAACCAACATGCAATTACTTAGATTTTGATTTAGAAGCATGAGAGCTGTGTGACAACTGCTGGTGCAATTTGTCAATGCAGAAATGCTACCAAAGTTGGTGTTGTTCAAGCCTGGGCCCCTGCTATGTACCAGCTTTGAACGGGCGTGCACTCACGTTACCGATCACGTGTTCCTGCATTACTATGTACAGCGCTGCCCTGCTCAGTTCAAGTTGTCACTCCATTGATCGATATTATTGATCCCTCGACACTGAGGGGTACGTATCTGTCCATTCCCTCCTTTTACCACTTACTCACTACATACCTAGTTCGCCTGTCTCTGCTCTAGGGTTACGTGGCCAACAAATATTCGGGACCGAGTTTGCTGCTCCTCATCGCCTAGCGTTCAGTAGCTGGGTACATTGGTGGTATCCATATCCGGCGGGGGGGCCCGTCGGACTCGGGACATCTTTCTATGTCTGCGACTCCAGCCATGGCGCCCATTGGCCGGGTTTTCCTCCCGGCGTCTAGTGTGAGTGTCCCTGGTGGGAAGGTCAGCAAAAAAAAGGTCTGCTGCAGTTTACTTCTTTCTCTCCACCTCTTTTGCCCCGTCTCACAACACAAACCAGTCCTCTTCTTGAGTTCTGAAGCATTACTCTTTTTGAGATTCTTAGCTTGATAGCCTGAATCCTGGTTTGCCTATCTTTTACTCGGCCTCAGAGCTCGCCACCGCTTCTTGACTCTCGACTGGGTGCTGACGTGTGCACTTCAGCGGTTTAAACGTCGAGAAGCAGCGGAGGAGAAGCATGTGGCCAGGCATCGCCCAAGCATGAGGCAAAATGCGGGCGACCCTCGAGCTTGCTTCAAATGTAAGCGTATGGGACACTGGGCAAGGTGTGTAGGTGTCTGTGGTGCCTTTCAGCGAGCGCTCATGTTCCATTTTTAACCTAGGGAATGCCCTAATTCTAGTAGGGTGTGAGTGCGCTCGTTGTGTTATATTGCGGTAGGAGCGGTGGATTAACTGGCATTCTGCTTATTTGTAGGGCGTCACATTCTGACCACGCCGAGCACTGCATTCTGCCAAGCATTTTGCCCTCGCATGAAGATCCAAGAGGTTTTCATCAAGGCTTGCACTTTGGATCTGATCGTCAGGGACATCAAAACCCTCCCCCTCCAAGGAAGATTTGCGATTATTCACCTCGTCCCCGTCCCGAGTTCAAAGAACACAATCATGACGGGTCGTTCCCCTTTGCCCCTTCCTACTACGATCAAATGCCGAATGAACGATGTGTCCACTATTCCCTCCAGCGCCCAAGGCCGAGATCCCCTGCAAGGATATGGGAAGATGACGACAGACGCTATCCCCCTCAGCAACCAAGGCCGAGATTCCATCCAAGGGAATGTGATGAGGATAGGGTTCGACGGTAAATATCTTTGACCTGCACATTCTGCGCTGTTTACTGAATAATGGTAGGGACCATGAATGTCGTGATTGGCCTTCGTTCCATGCCCCTCAGCATTATCCCCCTCAACAGGCAAGGCCGAGATCCCCTGCAAGGATATGGGAAGATTATGACAGACGCTATCCCTCTCAGCAACCAAGGCCGAGATTCCATCCAGGGGAATGTGATGAGGATAGGGTTCGACGGTAAGTATTTTTGACCTGCACATTCTGCGCTGTGTACTGAATAATGGTAGGGACCATGAATGTCGTGATTGGCCTTCGTTCCATGCCCCTCAGCATTATCCCCCTCAACAGGCAAGGCCGAGATCCCCTCCAAGGGAATGTGAAGATGACAATAGGGTCCAGCGGTAAATATTTTTGAGCTGTATGTTCCCTGCTTTTTCCTGAATAACGGTAGGGATCATGGATGGCCCTCGTTCCATGCCCCTCATCATTCGAGGCCCAGATCCCCTCCAGCGGTTTGGGCACGTTATGACAGAGTCCCCCTTCCGGCCTGGTAAAGATTTTTGAGCTGCGTGTTTCAACATTTTCACCGAACACCTATAGGGATGGTGGATGTCGTCATTGGCCGTCGTCGCCTCCGCCCTTCCACCACCCACTGGACGGCGTTGACATGTTGCTCCCCCGCCCCACTCCCTGCCATCCAGATGGTGGAAGTTGGAATGATCGGCATCCCTCAAAACATCCAAAGCCAAGATCCCCTGAAGGGGTAGGCGAAGCTTGTGATAGACTCCCACCTCCAGCCCGGTAGAGATGTTCTAGTTTATGTTCCATGTTTCTCTCACCGAACAACGACAGGGAACATTGTGATCGGCCATCGTCCCCTCTGCCATCCTGCCGTCCTACTGATTCTTCACGGGGTGATGGCGGTGTGGATCCACCTGCGCCCCGTAGCAATAGGTCAGCATTCATGTGCTAGATTTGCGAGGTTGGCTAAGACATAACTTACACTAGGAGTCAATCGGAAGCTCTCCGATGCACCATGCCCCCTCTACATCTGGATGACCCTGGAAGTATTGGTATGAACATGTGCCGGGTATCTTCATCTACCCAACAGCTTCGTCTATCAGAGGACCTCATACGGCAAGTATGCCGCTCCGGTGACCTTCTACAATTAGGCAAGTTGTCTGAAACATCATTCAACTACACTGCTTTGGCAAATTTGATGGATACGATGGAGTTGAATGTTTGCTCTCAGCAAGAGCGATTCGATTCGATTTGGTATGTTCTTTGCTGTGTGGTATGGGGCTTGGTCATCATCTTCTCCCAGGCGTTTCATTGCGATCGCATGCATTGTTCACCCACGCTCCATGGTGAGTATCTCACCAGTGAGCCTTCACTCCACAGGAAAGAGACCGTTGGCCCTCCAAGCACGGGAGTCAATTCGTGGAAACGATGTCATATACGAACTGTTTGGAGTTTCAGATGGTGAGAGAGACGGGCGGGGTGCTATTGTCTTTGCTGGCCCCATGCAGCTGATCGAACATAACTGTAGGCCCAACTGTCAAGTATGCTGCAGTTGCTTCCCTGTTACCTCATCCTTATGAGCAAATATAGGCAGTTCCTGTGGATAGGACCCCAGGTTTTGTCGTCAAGGCCATCAGGGACATTCGGGCAGGTGAAAACATCGCCATTCGGCTCTATACAAACCCGTCCCTGTGTACCTGTATATCATGCCTAGCGCAAGAAACTAACGTAGAGGTATGTCTCTTCTATACGCCGTGGGGGTGTCATTATCATCTAGGTTCAGGCAGAGAATGCCTCTCAAGAAGGCAAAAGTAGCACAGACGCACTATTGGTGGAAAGTGGTGACCAGAATGAGGTGTTCGTATGACTTCGTGCTCTTGGTGTCATTAAACAACTACTAAATTCCCTCAGGATTCTTCACTATCCATGGGGGATTCCCGGTGGCAGTATAGTCAGCCAAGGGAGCCTCGAACACCTTAAACCTTGCCAGTTTCTCAATGATGAGTTAGTATCTGTGGGAATCAAGTTTGTCATCCTGCTGCACTGTGGTTAACCATTTGGCTGATTTTTTGGACAAGTGTAATTAGGGCGAAAAAGCCAGAATTGGAGACCGAGATCCACTTTTTCTCGACTTTCTTTTACCAGAAACTGACTTTAACAACGTACGCAATTGTCGGAGACGGTTGATTTTGATTTCACCGCTGTTTGATAGGCACGAGAAGAGATATGAAAACGTCCGCAAATGGACTGCCCGTGCTGATATCTTCGCCAAAAAGTACATTGTTGTTCCTGTCAATGAGAAGTATTCACCCTCATTTTCGTTACGACATCCAAACTCATCGCACCGGTAGCTTTCACTGGTATCTGGTCATCATTTGCTGGCCGGAGCATATGCTTCTCCCCCTTTCGGTAACATTGCAGAAAAGCGGCTCCAAACCAGTCTTGAGCAGTGCTTCCACTCCGGAACTCCCAAGGTACGTACGGTGGGGTGGTTGTTATATGTAGAAATCACACTTCTGATCTGTTTGGCAGGACCAAAATTTTCACTATAGACTCGCTGGGTTTGGAGCACCCTGACACCGTCAATGCCTTATTGCATTATCTGAAAGCAGAGGCAAAATATAGGCGAGGTATTGAAGTGAAAAATGAACCCATTTTAAAGCTAGCTTTGGTATGTGCACATCCTCTATACATGTTATGCGCTGGTTGATTGTTGGCACAGGTTCCAATACAGCCCAACGGCTATGACTGTGGGATTTATCTCCTGTACTTCGTGCAAAGCCTCTTGTCAGATCCTACGACTTTCCTTTCGGCTATTGAAGTGAGTGCTGCCTGCCCATCCTCTTCTGATGAACGCTGATTTTGGGCTGACAACCAGAATCAGGATGCTACATGGCATGTCAAAGATATCCATACAATGAGAACGACCCTTAAAAATGAAATTCTCACGCTTTCAACGGAATGGCTTGCATGGAGGGACAGGGAGGAGAGGGATTTTTCAGATTCGTCCGGTACTGTATCAATCACTGGGTGGTACTGCCCTTAAGGGGTGTGAGTGGCGAAAGGTAGTAATGCAGACATTTCTAGAAGATCTCGAAATACCTCTTGGTGGCATCAAGAAAAAGCAATTACCTTCATTTCCTTACAATGTGCGCACTGGTTTAGATGGTGTATATACATTTTCCCCGGTCATACATGTATATATCTTACATGATCTGGTATTCCTTAGGTGCCCAGTGGCTACAAAGCAACATGCACAACTTGCAACATGGATGGGTTTGACCGGGGTGTCGAAACCAGGTAGTCGTCGTTGGTGGCTTTGTGGTAAGCGCACTCACCTGGGCTCTGTATATATACATCAGGGATACATTTTTCATCACGGATACGCCCACATCTTTTGGCATTGCAGGAGCTAGCATCAGGGAGCAGGATGATGTTGTCGCTTAGTGAGTTTGTTCATCTACATGAGAACAAAGTTGAGCATTTGAATGTGTGGACAAAGGAAAAGATGGGAAAAGGTGAAAATCAATCAGTTCACAAGAACAACAGCATGCTATAGCTTTCTAGTCTGGGGGTCCGCTGACTCAGCGAACCTCCGTTTGCGCTATTCTTTTCATTTGAGCCTCGCAGCACAGGCGGCCCTGCGCTTGCGCTCGCATGGACGTGATTCGTTCCTCGTCACATGACCTTGGCTATAGTGGGAAAAACTTTTAACTCAACTCCGACATCTCTTAGCAACGTGCATCTGACTCTTGTCAGGACAGTCACAGACAAGCTTCGCCCGGTGTACCCACCGCCGCCTTCGACTAGCTGCTCTCTCACCAACGCCTGCACCCCCCTTGAAAACCTCTTTCTCGACCATCCTTGCTCATGACCGAAACAGTTCCCTTCCGGTTTCTTCACGGCGCCGAGCAGTAACAGCAGCCTGGCCCACGGGCTCTTTCTTAGAAAGCTTGACTGCTCTTCGGCTGTAATGGTGATAATGAGACAGCTGTGGCAGGATATTGGATTCGAGAGCCACAGCCTGACTCGCGGGCTCTCTGTGGGTAGCTAACTGGCTTTAGCTGTATGTTGGAAGTATCGTCACAGATTCCAACACCATGGAAAGGCAGCGATACGCTCTTCATCACATGGCTTGCAGGCTTGAAGATTGTGCTCGTGATCCACCATGCCTGAGCGCTACAGCCTGACCAGCGGGCCCTCAGCAGGTAACTAGGCAATGTCTTACTCGGCAGTGCTTAAATGTGAATAGCCAGAAGTGTATCTTGTTGAGGAGCCACAGCCTGATCTGCGGGCTCCCAGCATGTACATAACCTGGCTTCTGTTCAGCTAGGAGATTATACCATATTGAATTTCAAAGCCACAGCCTGATCTGTACAATCTCAAAATTGCGCATGGCACATGGGGTCTTCAGCAGATGGCGGAAGGACATTTATGAAAATGGTCTGGGAATGGGCAGGGTAGTTGTTGGTCGGAAGGTGGCAATGTCTGCGCTACCATTCCATTCATCCTTCTCCACGTCAGCTTGCACTGGCAGAGCTTTTCAATCAACTTGGCATCTATCAACTTGGCAACATGTCTGAACCCGTACCAGGCCATCTACTGGAACCACTCCTCTTAATCTCCAAAAGTCCGGGTCATTGCTAGGCTTGGTTTAGTTCTGTAAACCACTGTGCGCAGCCCACACCTCATCCTTCAGGAGACCAGCTAGCCCAGACTCCTCTAGGTTGACCACCCTCTACAGAGCAATTCCCTTCTGTTGTCTTGGTTCACCACGGATCCGCTGCCCCTGGCAAGTCTAGCCTTGGTAAGTTTCTTATCACCAAGCCGGCATCCTCTTGGATCTTCCATGGCATGAGTTCGAATTCCTGGACCTCTTCAAGTCTGAGTCCTGCTTCCAGAGAGGAACGACCCGAAGAGTCAAGCGTGCCCTCCGGCCCATCGTTCAGCGACATTATCATTCCCTTTACCACGTATCCCGCGATACTTGCAGCGAGCGCTGGATGTGCTGTGGTGTCTGGTGTCGAGGAGTCGAAGCACGTTGGTGCGGAAGGTTGCTCTCAAATGAGATATACCCACATGGCCTTCGCACTGTAGGAAGACATGGACCTCATCCTTCACAGATGTACGACACAAGTCATGGGGTCGGGGGATGGGTGTCCTATAACATTTGTGATATCGCAGTCTCTCCACTGCAAGTCGATGGGAAGAGAACATGATGGAAGCGAATGCTTTACGATAAGCCGGCACCACAGGGGTTGTCTACGAAATTCTCGGTGGACAAATCTGATCACGGTCGGTTCAGCCTTCTGCCCACCCCAAAGCTGGGCCTCCCTTTCCTCCAACCCCTTCCTGGCAATGGTCATTTGGCTTCATTGTTGTCAATAGCCCTCCTTGACTTCCTTGCCTGGTGTTACGTACAAGTAGCCAAGAAAGGGGAAGAGAGGTCACCCGAGATCCTGCACCTGACAGCCATCCTCAAGTAAGTTGTTACGAATTGCAGTGTTTGCTACTCTGTAAAACTTACACTCCCATAGGTATTTTTTTTGCGCCAGCAGTGGAAACCAGGCTGCGATTTTCGTAGCGATCTCCTAGTAAGTCAGTTCGTCTGTATGTCAATCGACCTTGTCACTTGCGCTCCTCTTGTAAAACGTGCACAAGCAGAAGGTTTCCCGTCGGATTCTTGTTGTTTCCCGCTACATCTTTATTCCTACTGGCGTGACTCCTCCGCCCCTGTTCCGGTTGGCTGAACATTGAAGCTCAGCATACCAGGTGTGCTTACAGCCACGGTATTGGTTCGGTGGGCAAGTCCGCTGCTAATTTCATTTCACATGCACGTTAATTGATGTGTCTTAGAGTTACCTTTCGCTCGGGGATCCCTCTTTTCATGCACCTCAGTATCCATCGCGCAATCGGCGGCTGTGCACATCAGAGCTACAGTCAAAGCACTTCTCCATAGTCAGGTCACTGTGTGAACTCCTCACTTTCGAGGGGTTTTACTTGCTCTGCTTCCAAATGCTATACGCTCATCCCTACTTCTTGGAAAGGACTCCATATCCAAGAGCCACAGCCTGACCCGCGGGCTCGGGTAGCTTGGCTGCTCTTCGGCTGTCTACAGCATTCAAGCCATGAGAGCAAGACAGCTGTGGCAGGATGTTACATTTGAAAGCCATATCCTGACTCGCTGACTCTCTGGGGAGCTTTCTGCATTAGCTGTGTGTTGGAGCTATTACCATAGATTCCAGCAACAGGAAAGGCAGAGATATGTTACTCTTCGCATGGATTGGAAGATTCTGCTCACGATCCACCGTGTCTGAGAGCTACAGCCTGACCAGCGGGCCCTCAGCCGGTAACCAGAAGTGTATCTTGTCGAGGAGGTACAGTCTGATCTGCGCGCTAGCTATAGGCATAGCAAGAGTTTGGCTGTAAGGGAAGTGGACTGAAGTGCCCGAATTTGACGAGCAGGTCGGCAGTGACGTCTTAGTCGCATGTAACAGATTATACAGTGTATGCAATATATTAATTTGACACCTTCTATCTGCTTTATAGAATTTTATCCCCAAACTCAAAGACCATCTCCTTGGTCGCCTTCTCCATCAAAATTATGATGGAGATGAGGCTAGATTTTCAGATGATGAAAGGAACACTGTGAAGGTCATCAACAATCGGATCTATTCTGCCAAGGTTCCGTGCATTAACTACACAACCTATGATATCCGGCGGGACCAAGATTCTATGAACCTGGTATGTGCGTGTTTTAGGAGTCTTCCATGCCAAGGTTCTTCACACTGGAGTTGCTGCTGAGAACCGCTCGGTTCAACATATGGAGTTTTTGTGGGTCCGCTGGTTTGGAGTTGAGCCAGGTTATAAATCAGGCTCTCGTGTTGCTCGGTTGCCCAAGATTGGCTTTATACCTGATAGTGATGAAAGTGCATTTGGCTCTCTAGATCCTTCTCTAGTTTTGCGCGGATGCCACTTGGTTCCAGCCTTTGTGAATGGCCGCACATCCCAATACCTGCAGACCACATCACTGACAGCTGCCCGCCACCCAGATGAAACAGATGACTGGGTAAATTACTATGTCATCAAGTATGTGTGGTCACTTGTCACTATTTTTCCTTAGCTCACTTTAAATAGCTGGGTTGATAGAGATATGTTTATGAGATACTTTGGGGGAGGCATTGGTCATATGAATCAAGGCTCTCGGTGGAAAACAGCAGATGACTTTGATGCAGGGAACCTTGATGAAGAAGAAGAAGAAGAGATGGAAAGGGCAGTCTGACTCTGATAGCTGCGAGCACAGTGACTCAGAAGACAGTTCTTGTTCAGATGACTCAGATGAAGACTCAGATAATAGTTCTGAGTCGGAGTCAGACAGCGACTTGGGTCCAGAGGATGGAGAGACCTTCTATAGCAATGAGGCCCAGGATTATGAGTCTTTGTAGTACCTTGAACACATTATGCGCATGCATTATTTAACTGTTTACTACCCTATACTCTGTGGACATAGTCAGGCTCTAGCCTACTGCCAGCAAAGTCTTTTTTGCACAATGAAAATGTGGGTCAAACAACAGGCAAACTTGGCCAGATGGTAGATGTGCAAAAATTTGAAGTCAAGGTTCAGAGAGTAGTTGTTGCTGGCCAGGAGGAAAAAATCCCTGACTAATGAATGCAATCTTGACAGAATTATGAGACCACATATAAACCTGCAGCATTGTTTGGCCAGAACTGCAACAGATGATATCAAAGTACATGTTTGCTGGAAGACTTAGCAGAATGGGCAGGGTGCGACATACACTTTGACAATCCAAAAGCATTCTTGGATTTCAATGTAACACCCCAAAATGTGAGAAAGGGAATACATGATATTGCGGTGCATCCCTTGTCGCTAATCAAGTGGTAGAGGGCTTACAAGACATGTCTTGTTGGTACACAGATACAAATAGCGGAGCGCCATCGCACAGCCGTCCGGTTTCGGTGATGGAGGCATGAATGACTGTAATGGTCATATGTACGACTCGGTATAACTTCGCGAATTTCGTCCTCTACCCCACTCTACCTCTTCCCTTCCTCCATCATCATGATGTTTATGTTTCTCCCCTCCCCCACGAATGTCGACAACTTGGATGTCAACGGACGATCGTCAAACGGGAACATACATAACCCTCAAGGAGCTGCGGCGTCGCTAGCTGGATGTCACATAGCATGCGGTTGGCCCTACAACAATGGAGTAACAGCGAGCGAATGCAGGGATCTCCAGCTAGGCATTCTTTCTGTGCGTGAAACTTTTTTGTGTTTCAAGATCCTAACAGCGACGTGCTTCACAGGCTCAGTGAACTCAAAGACACTTTCGAGCAAATGAATGCACCGTACAGCGTACGCATCACTTTTCTTCGCATGTACCGACTGCTATGGCTAAACGAATCCTCCTATTGACATGGATTGACCTTCCTTAGAACAGTTCACCCTTGTCTACTCGCTACCGGACACAACCCTGCATGCGGCAGAAGTCGAATCAGGGGCATTTAGCCTTGCATGACCGAGTTGGTGATCCACAGTGCGTTATTTGTTCATTTAACACGCATATATCAGCTCACAATCTAATACATAGTCCATTACTCCCCGAACCTGGCACCACCCCTTCCCCCGAGTCCATTTCCCTGCGAACGATCCTCACAAAGTTAAACCATCCGAAAGGAGTGAAACACGAGAGGTCGGAATGATGTTGACATGTCAGGTACGTAGAGTCTATTGCCGCGCTGACGACCCATATCTATCTTTGGCTAGTTCGAAATCCCCGAAGTGACACAGCTCCCGCGGCGGAGACCAGGGCTCGAACATTGTGGAAGTGATGCAGCGGGCCGTGGGCAGGGCGTGGCGATGGTCGACCAGAGGGCGGCAGAGGCAACGGTGGCTCTGATGAGATGGAGCTTTTTGCTGGAGGCAAACGAGGGGTGGCAGAAGAAGCGCGGGTAGCAGTGTAGTCGCATAGCATCGAATAACATCAGTTTTTTCCGGCCCAAATAGGTGTGGATTTGCGATACCTCAATGATCAGATAACGTCGGATAACGACAGTATTTTTGCAAGTACTAGTGGTTGGCTCGGAGTGACGTTATCCGATTTAGTTTTGGTGAGCCTCGTCATGTCGAAATACGTCACCTGGCGTCAACGGATTTCTCACTGGGTCTCAATGCTCACATGGAATCTTAGGACACGCAAATATGCCATAAATACGCAGACGAGCGGGAGCTACGATATGAGTGTTTAGTGCAACTACACAGCTCTAAGAATCAACGAGCCTGAGACTGGGTATCAGTGGTTTCATGGAAATGGGTACTGGCACATAAGTTAATCATCTGATAAGAGACTCGGAATGATGTCCTCCACAATAATGTCCTCAGAGCTAGCACGGGAGGGGAGGCTGGGGCACGATTTCCGCTTCTGTGACATGAGACCCCACGCCATCTCAAAAATGTCGTTCCAACGATCTTCCTTGGGAATTTCGACTCGCTCGACTCTATCGCCATAGTTGTCCGCCGAGAAACGACCAGCTGGGGTGTGGTCCTGTTTAAGCAAACCCGTGGTATAACATGGCAGCGCATGCCCCACCTAGAAAGACATTAGTTGGTAATCAGGTCTAGAACTTGTTCCACTCACCGCCTGGCAGTGAGCTTACAGTTACGTCTTAACATTGTACTCGCGTTGATCACAGTGTGTAAAGCTGAGACGAACACTTTACAGATCTCGCGTGCTCTTTCATGTAACTCTTCAGATGAGGGATTGGATGGTTCGTTCGGGATTGCAGGAAATGAACAGAGACTATATAGCACTTGCGGCCTTGCCGTGCCCAGCAGCGGCCCACCCATCCAGTTTCCCCTTCGTTTCATGGTCCCAACCGAAATTCCCAACAGATTTTTGTTTTAAAAATGCGGCCTGTCTTGGCGGCACTAAAATGACCTCCTGCGTTTGCGTTTGCGTTTAGTTTCTGTTTGTCCGGATGCCAGTCAATCAATCTGCGTAATATCGTCGAACCATAGCATACGTCTTGGTTGGGGGACCGGAGCAAGAATTCTAGCCAGTTCCTCGTTGTTTTTTTCTAAACAACGCTCCGCCCTTTCCACACGCTCCTTGGTTGGGGCTGAGCACATGAACTGGAATATGATAACCTCAACCTACCTTCAAGATCTCCCTCGAAGGGCCTGACGAACGCAGCATGAGCACAGTTACGAGAAGATGGAACGAGAAGGACTGGCGCACGACGCACAACACCTTCCCCAGTTGCGGACCTCTTTCTATATTTCTTCGCTGCATCGGCGATACGCTGGGCTGATTGAAGGGTGTTGTTGGACAGCACGTCGAACTCCTCTAAAATATCCTCAAGTCTCCTTTCCAACTCTTGGATTCTACAGTGATGTAAGTTGTGGGAGAGGCAGGACTGAGAGAACAAGCTCTGAACGAACTTTAAATCGCTTTGTGCACATTTTTCTTGTAGACCTGCTATCTCGGCCCTCTTTTTATGTGCATGATGTGTGTAACCATTGAGCAAGGTTTAGAATGCTCACATGTTGTGCGTTCTCTGAGATGAGACGTTTCTTTTCAAGGATGGCTTGGTATAGGGGGTCGTCTTGGGGTAGATCCATCGAGGTGTGAACGGTCGAAACCACGCTAGAGAGCGAGAATATGAATGACGTCAGAGGTCCGTCTCTTATCCATCACCCTCACGTCTTTCTATCACTCACTCTCCTACTTAACCTTACCACCTATCTGCGTCATCCCCCATCACATCTGTACTTCCTTTGGACCGCATGGGAGAATCCATCATCGAAAATGACCTACTTGGTCGCGTAAACACTATCATTCGCAACTCGAACATCCTCTCTTTCGAGATTCTATGTCGACAGTCCCAGAGGTTAGGCGAAGGTGTGTGAATAAACCGCCTCATTGTATGATATAATTATCAACTTTCTACAGATGTTGTCAGAATTCCTTCTTCTGCCAGTGTCCATGGCGAATGGTATGACTCTCAATATGGCCGCCATCAACAAAATCTTGAAACTGGGGAAAGCGCAGTGGGTCTTCGAGGTAAGGTTCCCTTGTTTCGCCCTTCGACGAATTTGTTAACAAACGACACCGCATATAGGCAGTCGCAGTGCCCGCGACAGGCACCCACACGCCACTCGGGGCCGCTGCGCGCTTTATTGGGGACTCACTGCCCGCATTCCCAGCGAAAACGACAACTACGAGCCTGTTGAGAGCCCGCTTCCTGCTCAGAAAGCATGTCAAAACGAGGACCATCAGCGAACAGACACGCCACTGGGTTCCGTTGACGGTAAGTTTTCTCCATTCTGATCGTTGGTCTTTTATAACTGCTATGCTGCTGCCTTCAGGCGAGGTGTCAATCGAAGTAGGCCGTGCAGGCAATGGCACGGGGACATGCCCCAACGACCGTGAGCTTGCTTCATTACTTCCATTTGGTTGTCACTCAAAGGCCTCATGTTTCAAGTCTCACAACGGTCATTTCTGCTTGGCCATCTTCAGGAGGGCGATGAAATTGTTCCAACCAGCTTGAACCTCAATTGGGAAGAGGAAGATTTTGGCCCGGGTGCGTCTCTATCCTTCATCGCTGCCTCCCCTGTCAGGCCTACACCAAGCTTCGAGTAGTCAGCCCTTGCATTCCAAAAACTCATTCATAACTTTTCCGCTTATAAAATGATGGCGACATCGATGTAAAAGCAGTTATCCACCTTGTTGGCATGGGCTCCACTTTCAGAGGGGTGTGGTGCGGCTTGAAAAGTTTCTGTTTCATTTCGGAGTTCTAAACTATCTTGCCTGGAAATCCTGTTCCTGACTTCAGCTTAGATTTTGAATTTCCAGTGGCATTATCTACTGGGGACTTGGACACCGGAACCTTTGGTAAGCGACCTTTTTTTCTTCACAACATACAAGCTAAATGTGTTATAGAGGAAATTCAGTCCGATTTTATTGCACATCACGATGCCTCTGGTATGTCATTTCAGTTGGCCATCGTGGTCACCTCAATGACTTCCCGGCCCAGGCGTGGAAGGTGAACTCCAAAAGTTGTGGAAGGACCTTTTGAAACATCACCAACTTACGGTTGAGAATTGGGGTATTTTGTCTTCGATTACATCAGAGCCTCCAGGCACTTCTGATCATTTATTCCTTTTGACAGTTTCATACCGCTTAGAGGCACTAGAGCCCCCACCCCAGCCGCCGGGCTGGTTTGATGCCCCAATGGCCATTTGGACCTACGTCTGGCGCCTCACCATTCCCGGAACTGGGAAACAACTGAAGCCCCGATTCCCCTTGTTGACGGCAATGAATCCTACTCAACGGAAAAGAAGAGGTAACCTGGCAAGCGAGACCCTCTTTGCTTCAAAATTCCTCCGGGACACCAGCAAGCTGATGACAAAGGGCCCAGCGCGCGAAGCGGTCTACCGTTGCTCCCGGACACTAGGGAGGCTAGCGGACAATATCCATCGTTCGCATCAACAGGGTACCCATCTGCGGGAAGAAAACCTTGGGCGCCCTAAGATGTTGGAAAGGGAGAAGCGGCGCTGTGTTCACCAATAGGAGGGGTCGCTGGACAGGAGTCTCGACTGAACAACTACAAGCTCACTGCAGGTGACGGTCGGATTTCCCGCTGACTCCCATTCAGGACTCTTTTCATTCACATGGCTCTCGAGTTTGACCTTCTGAGGCTCAGCACGCGCATCAAGTTTCCTTACTGGACTACATCCCTGTCTCCTCGCCTGTCAATCCTTCAGTCTTGCGTTGCCCTTACCTTTGCCCCTTGACTCTGCAGTACCTTCTCCCTTCATCTGCCTGTTTTGGAGGTAACACCTATTCGACTGGCTACGCCTTTCTCCCTTGCCTTTACTTTCTACTTGTCTCAGAGTATTACACGTACGACAATTCATATTCAGCCAATTCATGTTATGACCAACCAGCCAAATGCATAGATGGAAGGATCTTGCAGTCACCAACCTCGTACTCCGCCCTAGTGGATTCCTAATCATTCGCTTAATAGAGTTTCCGATTAGCATGTCCACAAGAGTTCAAATGTATAAATTCGCTGTTCACTTGTAAATCAGGGTAATCGATATCATACCCCTGCAAGTGCTTTGGTGGCTGCAAGATTTGCAATGTCAGGACAACTTGTGAATGTGGGCCAGCTCAATCTGCGTCCTGGGCAATATCATGTTTTCATCACTGTAAATGATGAAAAGAAGGCAAAAAATTCATTGTCGAAGTCTAGACCGACTCGCACCATCAATTATACGGCCGTAACCGTCAGACGGTATGGTGTGCAGCCGTATCAGCACCTTCAGCGATCTTTTGTCTTCTCATGGTTATGTAATCCTGCTGAGCTTTGGTGCAGGACGCAAACTCTTCATCTGTAATGGTCGTGACGATCTCCCAGATTGGCTTGTCAAATCGTTTCCTAAGGGCTTGGCCATGGCCACCCCGATTTTTGTTCAGACCACGATTTCTGTCACGGATGCGGTCCAGGGGTCTAGCTGGGTGATCTGTCCCCAAGGAAAGTGATGCCTGGTTTAGGCGAGGGGTTGGGTACGGTGAACGGTGCGAAGGTGGCCTATGATGGGCTCGTGATGGAGGGAGGCCAGACATTGATGTGAGAGTGGGAGGAAGCGATGGTGGTGTCGTTGGTGCTTCAGGCGAGACCCAAAAATTTCCAGTAGCAACTGAAGCCCTTGCAATCTCTGCAGCGAATTGCTCTGAGACGTAGATCCAGATATGGGTCTCGACATCGAGTGGGAGGAAGCTGCGGACTGTGACTGATTGGACAGCGGTGTCAAACGTCAGAAGAAACCCGGGATAGGGAGGACCACCTTGGAGGGGCAGGGGGTCGCAATGGATCGAGTGGAGGCCAGACCGGCTGAAGTGCTTCGCACACATGGAAACGATGTAATTCCGAAGTGAAATGCAACACTGTATCCCACAGCAGATGTATACAAACGCCGAACCAGCTAAGATGGAGTCGTTGTCCAGAATGCGGGCAGGGGGCACAGATATGTCCGGGTGGTGTTGGTCGTGGTCCTGCGTGTGCATCGTGCGTGTTTCACTTGGAGGATCTACAAGGCAATTGAACTACAAGAATTTACAATGTAAAACAGCACTCACCAGTGGTCATTGTTGAATCGCCCATCTCGACATCACCAAGAACCCCGCACATCCCGCTGTCCAGAGCAGGGACTGCAACTTCGGGATTGCAACCAGCCTCCTGCTCCTTCTGGGCAATGATGCCGGTTTTGATAGCATTGGTCACAGTGTTTGGTTGAATATTGGGAAATCGGGCGGCAGCAGGAAGAACCTTTGCGATGGACCCTTCATCGTCAGTGCCCCAATCTAACTTCTCATCGTACGCTCCCGACGTCGAAGGCCCAGGTTCGCAGGGATGTTGCGCTCTCGGATCATCGAATATTGGGGTGTCAGGAGGAGCACTAGTCAAGGCCATCAATACAGAAGGTGCGAGTGAGAAAAGATGTACAGACCTGGGTCGACAGTCTTCCAACGAGAGCTGGATCCCAACCAGGTTTTGAGACTTCGGTTGTGGGTCAAAGTATGCCCACGTCGACGGCTTTCCTACCAGAAGGTAGCCCTGTCTGCCCTCCTTCGTCCAATACTTGACGTCAGGCAGAGGGAAGCCAAACACAGATTTATCGTACCGGATGCGGCCATCATGCACCCACGGATGAAAGAACGTGAGACACCGACCATGGGCGCGATCCCAGAACATACACCGGGTCGACGACTGGGGAGCCTCCATCTCGGTCTCTGATGCAAATTTTGCGTCTTCTTCCGATAGCAGGGAATTGTTCAATCGGACCATCACAGTCCGACCTGGCTCCACTGGCAATCCCGGCGCCGAGCCCATTTCGGAAAAATTCGACCAGACCTGCTTTGCCTGCTTTGCCTTGCCTTTCTTTGATGTTACTCGAGGTTTCGGGCAGCCCTGCAGTGGCGGCGGCTTCCAAAACGCAGTCGCACCTTCAATGACCAATTCGCCCGTCCTGGCCTGACTGTCGAGGACAGTGCATGTGGGCGGGTCGCTCGATTTCGAATAATCTTTCTGCCCAGATGAAGCGACGACCTTATTATAATCCGACGCGGGGCCCCACCCACCGTTGCTGGCAAGTCCCCATCCAAAACTACTACTGGAGCCCCATCCAGAGTCACGGTCCGCATCACGATGATGAAGGGTGCGCGGTGCGGAAGGTGATGGAAGGGTTGGGTTTCTGGTTCGTACGTCCTTGTCATGGGTGGATGAAGGGGGATATGAAACTGCAAGTCCCCAGGTTAGGTGCTTTTGCGAGTAGAAAAAATATAGGGGTCACCTTGGGCAGTTACCGCCAATCCACGATCTTGACCAGCATAAGTCGTATTCATTGGATGCATCGGGGGGGTGTCATCTGCAGGGAGCTTTCCATCGCGCTGGGACACCCGGAATGACCATGATGCTGAACGAGCACTCGATGTCTCATCGCGAACGAATTGAGCGACCTTTGGAGATTCATCAAAAACAACTGCCAAGTTTTCCTTCGAGCCACTTTGAGAAGGAGCCACCAAGTAAGTATTCCCAGAAGGAGAGTTCAACCTCTCTGCACGCGTATGCCGAACAAAGTCCACATCGTATATTCGTGGCCGACGATCTCGAACTGACTCCTTGGAGGCAGGAAAGTCTACGGCTTCTTGGTAGATATGTATAACATACACCGGAATAATTCCAATGCC
Organism: Tricholoma terreum; assembly: GCA_003316345.1. Classification (NCBI taxonomy): domain Eukaryota; kingdom Fungi; phylum Basidiomycota; class Agaricomycetes; order Agaricales; family Tricholomataceae; genus Tricholoma; species Tricholoma terreum. The sequence continues at coordinate 37,391 of QFEU01003635.1, forward strand.
AAGCAACCAATGGCCATCCAGCTTTGAAGCTCCGTTGAGCCATACTCCAACACGGTCGCCGTTCACCACAGGGATGGAGAAGGATGATATATGGCCACGGTGCTTCCAAGATCTCATCATAGTAAGCCAAGCCTCCATTTCCCGCATACCTCGCTGGACGGCGGTAAATATGTCGACCATATGATGATATTCGCAGGGTGATTTGGACGCGACAACCTCGACGTCCCGTTCCGTCGGGTAGAAGGGTCGGCAGCTCTGCACATATAGAGTTTCCGCATCTTCACTGCTGTAAGGATATATATACGCCCTAACTTTCTTGCGAAGGTCGTTGGCTCGGGATATCAGAATGGAGCGGTATTCCGGATCTAAGCACCCGCTCTTTGAGTCAATGGAAGATGCTTGCCAAACTGCTCGTAATGGGACTAGTTCCGGGTCCATAGAGCGCCGGGATTGGGATGTGGCGGTGGGAGGACGATGGCAAAAGCCTAGCCAAGGAGCTTTCGGGTTGAAGTGTTGGTGGTGTAAGGTCCAATCTTGTGGGCCTAAACGCCCGTCGATATAAGGGAAGGGAAGGGAATGGTAAGAAGGTAAGTCTGTGATTAGCGGTGCTCCGGGGTAGAAGTCGACTTTGTCGCAGTTGGGCGACCAAACTTCATAGAAGGTGTCAGCAATCCTGACAGTACGACTGCAGGTTGGCTCGGTGATGTGAACTTAGAATGCTAGGTGATCGTAAACCACTGGAGGCTCTTGGTAGACTCGAGTGATATCCATGTAGTGGGTATTGGGTAGCCGTTCAAGTTGATCCATCGTAAGAAGAGCGTAGTGCCAGAATAGCCCGAGTCCACTAAGATTGCCAGGAGGTTCCGGTGGTGGATGCGGCGGTCGTTGAGAGCTGGATTATAAACAGGTCCTATGTACTAGAAAGAAAAACACATTACGCGAGGTGTTTGATTCCCAAAAGCTAGTCTAGGCTCGTCGCTTATGAAAGAAATCTAATCTTATCTATCCAACTGCTAAGCACCGATAAACACGGTTGGCAGTGATCCATGTGATCAATCTAGTGGCCAGTACGCGAGCTTTTACACAACTCTGAACCATCTTTATCATTCAGTGGATACTAAGCTTAAGTTCAGCAGAAGGGTGACAGGTGAATTTCGACGATTGGAAAACAATAAACGGGCAGGTGAGTGTTGGTGCCTTCCCAAACAGCTCGGGCCCCGGGAGAGCTGTGGATATCCATAGGGTGCTGGAATCCTTCTCCAGTGAAGACGCGCGCAGTAGTGTGTTGCGAAGCTTCTGCAGGACCTTCCACCACCTTCTCGCCGCGAGCATTCGATGTTGTGAGCTTGTGACGGCGGGTGTTTCCGTTGCATGTCCGTCTGGCGGTCTTTGAGCTCGTCGAGGGCCATACCAACAAGAGCGACATCATACCTGTAAGATACGGTTAGCATCCCGTGGTTTTGAAACTGTAGAGGAACTTACGCAAGTACCCGATCAGGATGGCCATGTGCAAGGATAGTTGCGACATATTTGCGAGTTGCAGCGCTCGACCAGAGCCAAGGGCAGCGGCAGCAGGAAGGGAAACAAAGTCGGAAAAGTAGGAATCACGGAAATTTGCGAGTGGGTTGGTTTGCGAGGGGCGCGTGAAGGCAGTGCTTTCACTAGTAGTAGTAGATGTTGCGAGGCTGCATCCGCGATTGGAGAGGGTAAAAACAAGGCCTTCCGGCGACCCAAAGCGCTGCAAGTACGCAACGACGGAGTTGCCTTGGGAATTATCCCTCTGAAAATCGCCGCTTCCGACGTTTATTAAGACCTTGGGCCGGTCGCGGGCAAAGTGCCTCCAGATACTGGAACATTCTTGAAAGAACGCCGACACCCACATCGATCTCTACAGTGGCAGCATAGTTGGGCTCCTGCGCAGCCTCGAAGGTATTCTCATAATCAGTGAAATGACCATAGTAGAAGAAGGCGGAGACGGCTTCGATAGGCTGACCGCCGCGACGCACATGTCCCTTAACTACATCGACCAAGACAAAGTGATTGTACAATGACAGAGTCCGTTGGCGCTTTCACGACGTCATTTCGCACCACCTCGATATGTTTCCGACAACTACAGAAGTTCTTCGACTGCCTCGGCTTCGATAGTAACCTTGGCAGGTTCAACGAAAGTCCCGTAGGTGTCAATGTTTGGTGATGCCATATCACAATTTCCAGTAAGGATCTTTGATTCGAACGTTCCGCTCAGCGATCTCGTGGGTCGGGACAAAGCAGGCCTTTGTGAGACTGCGAGGACATAAGCGGTGTCCTCAGGCAACGAGGGGGTGGAAGCTAGTCTCCACGAAAGGAAGGGCGTCATCGAGAGACGAGAAGGACTGCATAACAGAGGGCTTCGCCGCAGCCTCAATAACAACACCCGATGCTACAACAACTAGAGGGAAGGGCGACTCTGCGCTTCCTTCGCCATTATCATCCTACTCGCGAAAGACTACCGAACGACATTGTCTGAGCTCCATAGCGCTCAAACCAGCCTCCGCGCCAAGCATGGACAAACGTTGCCGAAACCGGTTCCGCACGGGAGAATGATGTTGTTGTGCAGGCCAATCATCCTATGCATAACCAAGATGGACTGGTGGAAATCCTCGTGATAACGATAGCCTCCAGCGTGGCCACCGCTCCGCTGCATGGTGATAAGGAGATCAGTGTTAGAGGCCGTGATATTGGCGATTTGTCTGATGCTATCCATGGAGCCGTGATTGAACGCGACGTGTCGAATAGCGGCCGCCTTCAATGCATCGATGATCTGTACGGCCTCCGCAGCAGCAGGAATACTGGCAACCACACAAACCTTCGCTGAGAAGCCCCTCCGCTTGCATTCCTTGGTACAAAGAATACTAGAAGTTGGTTTGACAAGGATTGAGAGCGCGGTACACGCGCCAGCAGAGTTTTCCTCTGACTTTAGAACAAGAGCGGCGGCATTTCAGCGACCGTCGTAGGCGGCCCACCCAGAAGATGAGAGAAAGGTTTGCCATAGATAGTGCTACCACTTAACGCATCAGTCAGCATGGCCACAGAACGATACAAACGCCCTTACATAATACAAATGAGACCACCGCCTCTTGTCCCACAAACCTCCGTATTTGGTGTCGACAAGGAACCGCGCAATTCTGTGTCGCCTTCTCCATAAATCCTCCTTCCTAGGGACATCAAACACCGCGTGGACTGCAGAGGATGATGAGAAACAGCCTAGCCGATCGGAAATAAAACGGGGCTTACCACGCACTCAGAGATGACCAACGCTGATACTCTCTCCAATCACCGATGATTCGATGAACGTTCGCCAGTAACTCGAGGCAAAATGTTGCAAATTCATCATACTTGACTACCCTCGTCGCAGAGTCCAAAATAACAAGTGCGAACGACGTCCATGGGTATGGCGTGGGTGGTATGACACAGTCTTGACAGAGAAGGCGGTCGCCGATGGCAGGTTGTAGGTGTAGGCGTGAGGTTTGCCAATTCCTGCACCGTCACTATCGTGTAGGTTATGTGGATCTGCCAGTGTCAGCAGGACTGAAGGCTCGTGTTGCGGTCGGACCGCAGGTTTCATACTGATGATGTTTGTCGTTCCTGATGCTCATTGGCGTTGGGAGTGCGATGGAATTTCACTGGGGGACAAGGGGTCGTCAAGAACGGTGGATGGCAGCTTGTGATGTGACGCCACAAGCTCAACTCACATCAGAGGCCGTGATCCGACGCCCCAAACTCAACGCACATCGGCGTGAGGGTCGACTATCGATGATGTTTGTTGTACCCGATGCTCATTGGCGTTGGGAGTGCGATGAAGGATTCACTGAGGGACAAGAGGTCGTCAAGAGTGGTGGATGGCAGACTGTGATTCGACGCCCCAAACTCAACGCACATCGGCGTGAGGTTTCTCAACTCTTTCAGCCTGTTGTGCAGATCCATTAGCATGAACTGTAGCTCGCGATGCAATATTGCTTGCGTACCCTGCCAAGAATCATGGCCAAAGATATTGCAAGAAACAAGAGACGTCGACCCCTAGCGTCAATTCGCTAGACCTAATGTTTAGTAGTCGCATTGCGATGGGGAGATCGTGAAAACAGGCCAGACTCGAGGCTGCTTCCTTCGCTTTCGAGCTCCGCTTCATTTTGCGGTGACATTTGAGATTGTCACTATGCGATACTTACAGTACTAGCCCAGGCTCCTAAAACCATTCGCTCGAACCGCTCGTGTGGGGCTTGATCCCACGGCATATGATCCAAATGAGAACAAACAAAAACCAAATAAACAAAACTTCCCCCAAACTCGCGGTTGAGCGGCTGGCAAAAGTCGAATTCGGGGATTTCGGTGATCTCAAATTAACCCTAGGAGTGCTAGGAAACTTCAGATCAACCTCCTAACAATCAACGGTAAACAATGTGAGATACTGCCACATATAGTAATCAGTGTTTGTCATCAACTGGCAGCTCAGTACTATTCTGTGTTGTTTTCTATCACTGCTTGGCCACATTTTGGCATGATTCTGTAGTCTATCCTATACTATTAACTGAGCTCTAGAGTTCCACACAATCTATTTAGTTTTTGGTTGACATCTGTGAAAGTTAGGTTGACCCCTAGTAATTATGTGTGTGCAAGCAATATCTCAAGAACTAATGGTCAGAAAAATAAGCTGAGGGTAGTCCAGTGTCAAGGATAATGTAGGTCAGGGTCTCTCTTGCAAAAAATGAGCCCCTGTGGCCAGTAGCTAGATGACAATGCCAAGTATGTCACTTCCCAAAATAGAAATCACCATTCAGCCACCACAAAGACTCATATTTTTTGCGAGAGAGACCCTGACCTACATTATCCTTGACACTGGACTACCCTCAGCTTATTTTTCTGACCATTAGTTCTTGAGATATTGCTTGCACACACATAATTACTAGGGGTCAACCTAACTTTCACAGATGTCAACCAAAAACTAAATAGATTGTGTGGAACTCTAGAGCTCAGTTAATAGTATAGGATAGACTACAGAATCATGCCAAAATGTGGCCAAGCAGTGATAGAAAACAACACAGAATAGTACTGAGCTGCCAGTTGATGACAAACACTGATTACTATATGTGGCAGTATCTCACATTGTTTACCGTTGATTGTTAGGAGGTTGATCTGAAGTTTCCTAGCACCTATCCTAGGGTTAATTTGAGATCACCGAAATCCCCGAATTCGACTTTTGCCAGCCGCTCAACCGCGAGTTTGGGGGAAGTTTTATTTATTTGGTTTTTGTTTGTTCTCATTTGGATCATATGCCGTGGGATCAAGCCCCACACGAGCGGTTCGAGCGAATGGTTTTAGGAGCCTGAGTACTAGCTAGTAGAATTGTCAACACGGAATGTATTATAAAATAATAGCACAGGGATTCATAATCTGATCGCCTTGATAAAACATTGACGCCAGCTCACACAAGCTGACGCGATTTATAGGTAGAAAAAGCTTTTGTCGCGGCAACCACATGTACAATTTACATGCTCTCTATCCGTAGACCATTCAAGTAAGCAGTCACTCGATCCATTATGATCAGTGTAACACCGGTATTGATGACCATCACAGTCTCGTTTGCGGACACTCGTAAGGTAGACGAAATCCATACTCTTAACATCACGTGAACTGGTGATTCTTGTCTCAAACTTCAGAGATGCTATCTCTACACGACACTTGCAAAAATATCCACTTGCACCAAAAGTTCTGTATTTACAATTTGAAACTTTTGTCGCAAAGATATTTTTCATTAGTGGACAGAAAAGTGTGGCATCTTCCATTTTGTGGTACAAGCACGAAACACGTGACATTAGATGAGTATGGATTTCGTCTACCTTACCGTGCCCCGTGTCTTCGCCAGTACATGCGGGGCATTCTGAATCGAAAGCTGCGGAAACTGAGTTACCTCCAGGACCATGTCACGCCTGCATATGGCTGTCGCTATGCCCCAACTACAAATGCCCAGCTTGACAGCCTCGTCAGCATTTTCACCAAGAAAGGGAGATATCGATGGGCAGATATTTTTACATATCGTTGCCCCTTCTGCAAGCATAAAACATCTTGCCCTCCGGTCGGGTGTAGGGTGGCGAGGGAGTTCATTTCAGAGGTGGAAGGTGCTTGTAGCTTTGTCACCAGGACAGAAGACAGAGGTGACGAAAGTGATGTTACAGACTCTGGATACTTCGATGGTTTATTTGTGCGTAATTCCAATGCCAAGCAACCAATGGTCCATCGGGAGGTGGTGGACCTTTGGGACTTGAACTACCGAAAACGCAGGGCAGAACTCAGGCACGCCACTCTCGAGGTCGGGGGAAGCATCTTCAGTAGGATCTACACTCTCGCCAGAATGACGCTCTCCGCCGCCAAGAGCTGTGTTACATCGTCTAGCTCAGGGACAACCTTGAGGCTTGGGGAAGTCAAGGGAGGCGTGACAAGGTTGTTCTTGCGCAGTGCGCTGTCAGAGGGTGGGGTTGGTGCCGCTGGAGAGGATCCTCGCAGGGAGAGGAGATACTCGAGTATGTGTCAGCGTCGCCTGGACCCGCTGTTACTGGAGCGGCGCATCCCTTACAGCCATCTAGATTCCAGAGGGAGGATGTTTGGTGACTGTTGTTGATCTAGCCCTGTTGTGGTACCATGGTGAAGTGGAGATAATATGATATATTCTGTGCTATAAAAGGTAGTCATGCTTAGGGTACGAGTAGCATTTATCCAGTGGAGGTATGTCTAACACAGACCAGAAGCTACATGGGAGACACTGGGTAAGGGGGGCTGAGCCGGGTGGGGTTCCGGGTGGGGTTCATGTGGAGCCGAAGTATGGCCCGGGTGCGTGTATGCTAAGGTAGAGCAAATCCATGGCCATCTAATGATTGTGGCTGTGCCGTGATTTTGCGTGACAAAAGCATAAAAATGGCACTGTAATTCAGAATCATGTTGTTTGCGGTGTGTTCGCGCGCAGCAGCATTCTGGTGCGACGGCCTGTTTCACGTGCATCTGCTAAGCCTCAGTCACACATCAGTCACGGACCCTGGACATTGGATGAGTATGGATGTGCGCTACATACCTTACGCGCAGGTGCAACGCGTCAGGGAGAGGCGCGTGGAGATCGGGGAGGTGGAGAAACCGTGCTGCGTACTGTAAGGCACGGGTCGTAAGCTCGTCAACATAAAACTACCTTTAGAGCAGGCTCCTAAAAACAGGACCAGTCACCATGTTCCCTGGAAGGTTCTTGAATGTCATGCGAGCTGCTTCCTCAATTTCCTTGATGCGAGTAACCGACGCTTCGGTGAACGCATGGAAGATGGGTGAATTGAAGGGTGCGTAACTGAATATGTTGGCTTTAGGGTACATGGAATAAAGGATAGCAGCATCTTGGAGGAGGACAGTGCGGAACCAGATGATGACCTGCAGGAAGTGGCGAAGGGCGGCATCTTGCGCAAATCGGTAGTCATGCTTACGAGCTGCAAGGGCAGCAAGTTCTCCGAAGGGGACAGCCGGGCCAAAAGTGCGGGAGGAGGGACTGAATGGTGACCATAGTCAGAAAACAGGGAAAAGTAGATTGTATACTTCATCGCTACCTACCTACGTGACTACGAGGAAAAAAATAGGAGTCTTGCCTGTTGCCATTGAACGTTGCGGCACGAAGGAGGGAATCGACGGGCAGGGGTCGATCGTAGCATGGTCGATAGGCCCCGCTTTCGTTCCAGCCTCCTAGTGCCTTCACGCCACTCACTGTTGCACCATGTTCACGAGAAATTCTTCACGGTGTACTGCCAGTATGTGTCACCTTGCTGATGCTGATGACATTCTTCTCATGGATAAGATTTACGCGTTCACGATGATCTGATGGTTTGACATCAGCATCAAATAAACCAACAGGAAAATGAGTCGCACTTACCTCCATACGACATTGGTGTTGACGGACTCTTTACAAGAAACGAGTGGAGGGTCTCCCCCATTCCCCGCATTCTGGATCTGAAAAGTTCGGTGCAAAGTTCGGCAACCGCAATGCCCAAGATGTGGAAAATAGCAAAAAAGAGGATGGCGAGGCCACCAATAGGACAGAGCTCGACATAGCGATGGCGGAAAACACCAAATTCATCTGTACGTCCTGTCTGGTTAGGTTTAGCATTGTCAGCAAAGATTACAAGCACCTGTGAACGGTTGTCTTGAAAAGAATTGATGGTGAGAAGTGTGACTGACCTTTACGCAAGCACCGAGAGTGATATCGTTCATGGGAACATATTGAACACGAGTTTTGTGACTGTTGCGAGAATCAGAATCTCGCGAGAAAAAACCAAGAGGCACAGAGACCAGAGAACCAGAAGATAGCCGGCCCGGGATTGGTGGGACTTTGGTTTTCGAACCAGTTGTAAATACTTTGGAGAGTATCTTTTCTGGTCCTCTCCAGTCTAGTCCACGTCCGGTAGAGTCATAGCGAGCACCACATAGAAAAACACAAAACGCCCATTTTTCGATACTAATTAAGAATGATGATCACGAGCCTATATGGACCAGCATTAGCTGGTTCTGCAGGTAAGGGATCTGCACACCGAAGTCATTTCGTTCCTGCAGTATTGGGGAGTGGCCGTTTGAGCTTTGATATGAAAGGCACGATAAAAAGTCAAACACTTGACATCACGTGAATTCGTTATTCACGTCTCGAAATTCAGAGATGCTACCTCTACACAGCACTTGAAAAAAGATATGTTTCTGCCAAAAGTTCTGTTTGCGGTGCAAATATTTTGGCGTGAACAGAATTTTAATCGGTGGTCAGGAAAGTGTGGCATCTTTTAAGTACTTTGCGATACAAGCATGAAACACGTGACCGATTGGTCCATCTTAGCTGCCTCTATTTTACTGAGGCCTAGAGAAGCCCACAATGAGTGGAAGTTAAAAAATTGCATTACACGAGCCAGTTGCATTAGGTGACCATCAATAGCAACCACAAGTGAGAAAACAAAACAGAAGGAAAAGAAAAAGGAACAGGGAACAAGGAAGGAACAAATACGGAATTGACTAGAGACGTTGGTGGACATTTGATTAGACTTGGGGCTTCCGTTCTTTCGGCCGTAATTGCTAGTTCAGGTAAGATGGTGGCCAGATAAGTGTAGCAAACCAACGCACCTTTCTTTTCGGCAGTGCCAATGCCGTGGATGATGAGGGCAACGGATGTGTTGCCTGTAATATCATTAGTCACGGGATCCAAGATGAGAAAGATACGCTAGTTAGAGGAAATAAATCAAACCCTCATCAAACGAGAACCCTCTGACTCCCGTGGTGACCTGACTCTTTTGCGTGGAATTGGTGCACCCTTAACGTAATCAGTCACTGTCAAGAAAGAAAAGGTAATACTAGTACCGTGTAACTGTCCGGGCTCACCGTGAGGTCGATCGTAATTTTCTGCTTTTTGTTTCTATTTAGACTAGAACATGGTCATTCTGTGTTACAAAAGATGGGCAAAAACACGCACTCATTGAGGGAGGTTTTCAACACCTGGATCTCCCTGTCTCTCTCAGCCAATACCTCCGTCATTGATTCTAGTCTACCTCATCTTGAATTAGCAAAGCTCAATTAGGATAATCCCAAGGAAACATTCACTCCGTTTTTGCCAGTTCAAGCTGTGCCTCCACTTCGTTCGTTCTAGTCTCCGCCGCCGCAAATTCTTGCTCATGGCCGTGCAGTTCTGTGATAGCCCCTGTATGCATCGACTTCAGTTGGGTGGGAGATGGCAATGGAAAGAAGAGTATGAACCAAGCTTCCCTATCTCTTGGGAGTCTTCTTGGGCAGACCGTGAGAGGCGCGTGATTTTTTCCTTATAGAGCGCAATGATTTCTTGGGCTTGTAGATCATATAGTTGTAGACATAAGATTATAATCTGAGATACAGGGACAGGCTTACAGCGTTCCAGTTCTTGTCTCAACGACTTTTCCTGTGCTCGGAACGCAGTATTGTTGCTAAGAAGAGTTTGCTTAAGGGATATGACTTCATGCTGCGCTTCGCCAAGCTGCCATTTGACAGAAGCAATAGTTTGTCGGAGGGCAACATGGTCCACCTTGAGGTTTTCATGGATCGAAGGGAGAGTGTGGAGCTGATTCATGAAGGGGTATGCGTGTCAGTTTCGAGCGACAAAGCTAGAACCCAGAAAATTGAGCGCATATATGCACAGAGGGAGAAGATAGACCCTCATGTCGTTCATGGATGGGCGGAACGCACTTGTCCAGCGATGGGGTCATGCAAACTGAACTCCGCCCTGGGCTCGGCCACTGCTGCGTACGCAGAGCCCTCGACCTCACGGGGGGTATTTCCTGTTCAAGGAAAGTTAGTATAAGCGAAAATACAAATAGCAGAGATACCTCGTAATATTCTTGAAGGGTCGCGCAGAGGTGGGGCCCTGCGTATTTGAGACCTTGGCATGAGCGATGTTGTGCCAATTTCAGGCCGCTGAATAGGATGGAGGGGACCGGAAGCAGCAGCAACAGCGTGGAGGTTGGTGTTTTTGAAGTGGGGCAAGAAGGCGGATCTGCTTGTTTGTGCCTGGGGCTGGGTTCCGGGCGTTGGCATAGGCAAAGAAGGTTCGAGTCGCTTCGCGGTGAAGGAAGTGGAAGTGGACGTGGATGGCTGGGTGAAGACATGCCCTTGAAGGTTGTCGATGCTACTACTAGGACGCGAAGCACCCAAGTGGCCCGGGGCCAACTGTGTGTCGGACTCGGGACTTTCTGAGTCGTAAGATGCAGGATCCGACCGATAGCTCAAGGACCAGGCGTCTCTAGCACTTTCTGGGCTTGACATGAGTACTGAAACTTAGTTGGAGGGAACTGGGGTTGTAAAGGGATGGAAATGGAAATGTGACTGTATTAGTATTACATCAGCAGCTCAGCGTAAATACTCTACCTCGTCGGCTTTTCGTAGATAAACAAATGCTAATCACTCGCTCGGGAGAGAACAATAGTTTTGTAGCTGAATATGGGTGTGTCCTGAGATCAGTGACACCCCCATGATCAATTGTTGAGTGCGACGACTACATAGCACGAGAGCAGTTGGAAAAAAGAAGCAACCTGGGGAGAAAATAGAGCTCACCCAAAGCACGAGAGAAGTGAAAAGGAGGAAGCAACAAAGGCTCTCGTGCATTGGATGAAACCATGATATACTCACAATCAGCGAGACAACATGTCGTCATAGCGAGGACGGCTTATGCAGTAGCCTGAGCAGCACCATGACGGGAAGGAGCTCGGAAACTCGAGAGGTGCGATGTGAAGCATGTGTGCACCTGGAGATGGGCCACGGAGGCAAGGGCGGCGTTGAGGCGCCGCGGCATGGCTATAGTGAGCCAGCCCCTCACGGTAATTAACCTTGAGTAAACCAGTAGTTTAAACCCGATGAACGTTGAGCACTACTAAGCTGGCAAAGTAGTACTCAACAGAGGCTGAGTAAGCGAGTGAGAGGAACCGTGGTTGGCGCTTATGATTCATATTCTTATCTCGCGCTCAGCATGTAATGGATTCCCACTGTTTCGCTTTGCGCATTGTTGGTGGTGGAGTACCTCTGCTGCGTGCCTCAGTGGAGCGAGAGGCTCAGATGGAACTAATACAAAAATGTAACGAAATATACAACTACCAAGTATTTGGAAAAAGACAAAGAAAACACAGGGAGAGGAGGGTGGGCCGAGAAAAAGGAGGCTAGTGATCCCCACGAGTCACTAATCAACGACGACAAACGAAGCAAGCAATCGGCTCACTCTAAAAATTCAACTGAAATTGATAGCGGTGCTAGGAACTCAGTTGAACCCTGAACGAGTGCCGAAGGTTAATGGAACGTGACTAGAACAAGAAATCCAACTTATCTCACAATGAAAAACAGTTGCTATAACTGAGAGAGATCCTCGAAGGCGGAGCCTGATAGCAAAACTATTTTGGAATGTGAGATGAATGTTTGGAAGAATGCGCGAGGCGCTCACCTGCACTGCTTGGCGACGAGATGGAAGTCTGGGAGAAAGCAGCACAGGCGAAATCCCCCTGGTCATGCTGAACCAGTCTATGACAAAGCATCGGCTAGAGCTCTAGCACCAAGTCACGGACAACATGATCGACAGGGTGAGGAGAGAATGGGCGGAGCTAATCATATAAACCATGACATGGAAATGTGATAGCGGATAGCGGGGCTAGTCACCAAAAGTAGCGGGGTCGAGAGGAGCGCAGAGCCCTGCGAAAATACTCATTACCCCCGGTGAGAATGCCAGCACTTGAAGGTGGTGTGCGGCGCACTCACCTGTGCCGCCGCTTGACGACGAGATGGGGAGATGAAAGAAAGCAGCACTGGGTGAGACATTCCTGTCGAGTTCATCCTCCGACGAGGCCTCTGCTAAACTTTAGCACCAAGCCGAGGCGGCAAAAAGAATGGATGAGTAATCGTTCAGCAACACTCTCAGCTGTTGCCTCACTGTGCTGAGTTCCTCCTCTTCCTTTTGTTGGTTCCGACGAGAGTCTCTTGAAGTACGTCTGGCTTTTCCTTGCCTGACGCGATTTCTTGTACGCATGTCGCATGCGCCGACGTGAGCGCATTGTGCTCGGAGGACAACACGTGAAGCTGCTTGAGAGCGCTCTGGATGTTGCGACGCTGTCATGATAGACCATGGATGCAATGCGTCAGTTCTGGCATGATCGAGCAAATTTCGAGGAAATATATGCAATGTAAACCCTGAAAGACACGTATCTCCTTCGTGAGCTCCTCCTGTACTGCGTCAATCGAAATTGGCTGGTCGAAGTTAAAGGCGCGCAGTTCATACCTGGACGAGGTTGAGGAGATGATTGCGGTCTTGGCGTCTGTTGAGAATGAGAAACATTGGATGAAATCGGTTGTGATGCGGAGGACAATTGTTTCAATCGGCTGAAGGGAGCTTAGTGGGATTCTTTGAACTTTCGAAGGCCTAATAGAGCGTTAAATGTACGAGTCCCATTCTGATCATCTCCAGATATACATCCACTCTTGTCAGCCTTCACCTATCGTCTCGTTGTGGCTGTTGTTCTGGGGTGAAGAGCTGCCAGACTCGGAGCTGATGGAATCGCAGTTAGCGATGTTATGGTCCATAGCGATATACAAGATTCCAAGAAAGCTGGATAGAGGAGGACGGTGGTGGTTGAAAGGAGAAAATAGACGGTTTTCTTAGCGCACGAAAATAATTGTGAGAACTTAGTGTACAAAGGGTATTTATGATGTAAGATGTTGTAGTGTAGTTGGTAAATGTATATCTTAATGTTTGTGGCTGGTTTTGTAGCTATGAGTTCACTCCTGGCAGATGTTATATATTTTTGTCCGAGCCTTAGCATTTTGTCCGGCCTGCGGTGTAGGCCGTAAATACTACTATGGAGTTTCTCAATCCTGTTCTCATGCCATAATTAGTGTGACATAATAGTGATAATATTGCTATACCACTCATATTTTCGGGGCCTGCTGCATGGGAGCTCAAAAATGCGGTTTCTCTCATTTACCGCGCGGCGTAATTTTTAGGCACTAAATCCATGACTCGGACTATTGCGGCACTGATGTATTAATATTTTTTTCTCCATGCGCACGCGCGCACATTGCAATGAAATCCTGAGATGTTATCAGCATATTAGTTGCTGAAGAACTGTTAAGAGTTCAGAATATCTGGCACAAGTTATTGGCTCCTATGCTATCCCAATTATTGTGCTCACCCACAGAAGGGAGAGCAATTGGAGAGCATGCATCTACTTGAAAATTCAAATCTATTTAGTATTTACCAGCCTCCAGGCATTGTACATAGTGATCAGTAAAATTTCAACATTTAGTGACATTATGTAAAACATAAAACATAATTCCAATGGACACACTGTGCACAGGGATGCTCATAACGACGTGCAACAGCTGTCCTCACTGCTCTAGATATGGATTATGTAACTTTCCAGAACCAAATATCGTTCTGGATTGTTCCAGACATGGCACGAGACCCTTAAATATCATGACATGGTGGCCACGTGCAACCTCGGTGACTCAGATCCAACCTCGTGATCATTGTCTGACCTACTGCCTCTCACCCCCGTTTCGTGAAAACCAACAATAAATATGCCAATAGCATTCCAAATTGGTGGATATCAACCCTACACGGCCACGGATCAAGGTCTCCCCGGATCCAGACTTTCCGCGCGGACCATATTTCCCTTCACCAGGCCTCGAGCTTACCGTCAGAGGACTCGAGCGGACGAGCCCCATCTCTGCCACTGCTCACCTCCGTAGATTGGTTGTGAGCACCACAAGCGTACTATCATTTCTGCTATTTCCGCGGAATTGTCGAGCTGTGCGCTGTCTTCTCCAAGTTCACTCTTTCTTCCACACCCAAACTCCGGTCTTCTTGCTGGTTGTCAACCTACCACACTCCGCCCCATTTTAACTTGCAGTGCTCCTGTTTGGTGCCGGAATCTGCAGTGAGTGTACTGAATGCGTGGCATCTCATTGTTTGAATTCGTGTAAACGGGGACATCTGCTTGTTCATGGGGGTGTTCATCGTGAACACTGCGCCTCCAATGATGAACACCATCAGAATCAGTGCCGCCACATCTTTTCTCCTTTGCTGGTGATGGAGGAGAGTGTCCCAGTCTTTGATGATATTGGCGGTCAGTATATGGGCCGGGAGGCTTTGGCAGTATACCCTGTCAGGAGCCACAGCCTGACGAGCGGGCTCTTCATGGGTAGCAAGGTTATTTTGCCTGTATGCCCCATTCGGGAGGTGACAGTGGGAATTTGCAGTTAGTATATGGGCTGGGAGGCAAGGGCCGTGAGGCTTTTGTAGCATACCCTGCCGGGAGCCACAGCCTGAACAGCGGGCTCTCTTTTGGTAGCAAGGGGTTAGCTATACCGGCCCTCAACATTGTCTCGCAGGCTCAACAGGACTCCTTGGATTATGTCAACATCTCCCTTTCTGGAACCTCCAGCCTCGTCTTGCTGCATAGGAAAATCTGTCGTTGGGTTGGAAACTCCCAGCCGCATGTCCATAGTTTGATCAGTTTCAGGCTAAAGGCCCAGGATGAATGCTCTATCCTCTGACTAAACTACCCCCCAACACGTAAACTACCCTGCTGGTGGGTCATGAGGCCATTGCAGCCTCTGTTCAGTTGGCTAAAGGCACTGTTCATGTGCACGGGACCATTTACTCCCACTGGTTATATAAAGGCTCAGTAGTAGTAACCCTAAAACAGCACTGGAAAGGCGAGTGGTCGGGGTAGCGGAATCCCCCTGATGAGAGCTTTTGTCGGCTCGAAACCCCTGCCAGCCGTCTCCCTTAGCAACCCTCTTCCCCAGCTGTCAGAGCCCAATCTTCGGAGACGGCTCACTGCAGCTGGTGCAATGGTTGTGGTCTGCCCAGCGACGCTCGGCTGGACGCTGCGGCACATGGCTTCGCTCACATGCCGCTGGCTCATCTCCAGGAGAATCCGTGTCCTGATCTCGTGCTATCCTCAACGAAAAGTTCCTGGGATCGAAGTCGACTGGAAGATCAGTAGTGGTTTCAACAAGAGCCGACAGATCACCTTTCACGCTGATGATAGTTCCCAAGTCACATCCCTTAAAGAGAGACTGGATAGGATTTCTCAATCGAAGGGGTTGGTTGTTCGGTCTTGTTGGGTTCCAAAGGAAGGTACTCGAATACCTACCACTTCACCGACCATGCTGTCGTTCGTGCCCTACAACGCGAATATCCTGTTGTAGACGGAGTTTCGTATCCCCCCCCCCCCGCTACATTCAGCCCAAGTACGGACTTGAGATCGCCGTGGCGAATGTTGGCGAAGCCCGCCACATCATCAACAACTACCTAGAGCGAACCTCCACAAACTGGCAACAACCACAACCCCGTGATGCAGGACAGCCACCTCGAGTTCGAGGATATGGTCTACTGCGTGATAGTCAAGACACCAGATATTGCCGCCCGCTTCATTAGTCAACCCTTCGGGGCCTTCACTGACATGGACCTCCCCTCATCCCCCGGACGACCTGCCTATCTTTATAACCTCAACTCTAGGGGGCTTCCACCCCCCTCGTTCGGCAATCGTCCTGTTGTCACCACCCAGGAATCCCCTTTTGTCCGTACCCAACTGGTTTCACTTCGGACCTCCTCATGCCTCTTTGGCGAACACCGTTGAAAGTGTCTTCGCCGTTCAGATGGCTAACACTCAGCTGACTCTAGCACACGCTGAATCCAACAACCTTTCATCTTCCCTTTCCACTGCCAACCTCCTTCTCGTAACGGTCTCGGGGGATGAAGCCAGGGTGGCGGTCACCCACCATGTCACGGAGCTTGAGCGCCGACTAGCCGCGTCAACAGACAATGTCGCCCGGCTTCAACAAGAGATGCATAGTCTCCGTGGCGGCCTCATGCCACATCTCGCCGTCCCAACCCCACCTGCTTCTTCCACCTCATCATCACCGCGTCACCCGACAAAGCGGGCACGGCTTCAGGATGATGAGATGGACTCATCGGAAAGACATTCAATGGAGGTGGACGACACAGGTGGCCAACACTTCGTTTCATCCTCAGTGGCCCGCTCCTGCAGTAATGTCTTCCTTAGCAGACTGTCGTCAAAATCTTCATCAATGCTGCAGGAGGGGTTTCAATTTCGTTTATCATTTGGGTTTTCCTTTCGTGCGACTATCCTTGATCTCTCCCTGTAAACATTCTCGTCCTACTGTGCATTCCTCATCTCTATTCTCATTTTCGCTGCACTGTGTCCTTGTCTTTGTTGTCCTCTTCCTTCTCTTCATTTGTTCCCCAGTTTCTGCTTCCTTTTCCTCCTCCGCCCCTTCACTCCGGGTGGTAGGTGGTTTGGCTGATCCAATGAAGATCAGCGCCATAAATTCTATGGTTAAAATGGTGAAACGCCACGATGTCCAAGAGACGCGGTCAGCCAATAACGTTGCCTCCTTCCTTTTGATGACAGGCAGTATTGATCACTGGTCAACGATACCGGATCACTGTGTTCAATCTGACTTCACTTATTCACGCCCTCCCACTTGCAATGATGTTTCCATGACCCTCGGACGGTCTATTATTGATCGAGGAGCCTCTTCGCGTCTCGGGACTGCCGCTGTTACGATTCAAGTCCTTCAATCGTTTGTTTCCTGCACAGATCACCGACCTATTCTGACTTCGACGATTCTTATTCCCCCTCCTAATTTCGATGGTGTACCCGTCCTACCAGATGATGTTCCCCCCTCAGTTTACACACCCCACTTCCGCTATCCTCCATCTTCTGAGGCTTTTCGCCCCACACATTTCTCCACTCTGGTTGACAACTTTCTTGCTTACTGCCCAGACACCCCTGCACAGATCTCTAACGACGCAACTTTTGAGCAACTTTACCAACTCCTCTCAGCCTTTCATCATGCAGACATACAAACCAAGTGGTGATGTGTACGTACATATCATATTACCCAGATGAACAAACGTATACCCTCTCGAATGACAGAATCCAGAGATTGAAGCGAACATGCCTGTGAAACAAGCCGTAAGAACATTCACCACAGCCATAAACATGAGAAACGTTGAACTGGAGCAAGATTCTGATTCGTCTAGTAGACGATCGCCTCCCGAACAGGGCATACAGGCAAAACAACCTTGCTACCAAAAGAGAGCCCACTGTTCAGGCTGTGGCTCCCGGCAGGGTATGCTACGAAAGCCTCACGGCCCTTGCCTCCCAGCCCATATACTAACTACCAATTCCCACTGTCACCTCCCGAATGGGGCATACCCATGAAGAGCCCGCTCGTCAGGCTGTGGCTCCTGACAGGGTATACTGCTAAAGCCTCCCGGCCCATATACTGACCGCCAATATCATCAAAGACTGGGACACTCTCCTCCATCACCAGCAAAGGAGAAAAGATGTGGCGGCACTGATTCTGATGGTGTTCATCATTGGAGGCGCAGTGTTCACGATGAACACCCCCATGAACAAGCAGATGTCCCCGTTTACACGAATTCAAACAATGAGATGCCACACATTCAGGACACTCACTGCAGATTCCAGCACCAAACAGGAGCACTGCAAGTTAAAATGGGGCGGAGTGTGGTAGGTTGACAACCAGCAAGAAGACCGGAGTTTGGGTGTGGAAGAAAGAGTGAACTTGGAGAAGACAGCGCACAGCTCGACAATTCCGTGGAGATAGCAGAAATGATAGTACGCTTGGGGTGCTCACAACCAATGGTTGGAAGACAGGTCTGCGTGAAGAATCCTAGAGGTAAGAGGAAGAAAGAGAGCACACAAGCATACCTTTCCCACTTATGTCCTTGCCGTTCAACCCAGTCTCATCAGTGAAGTGATCTTGACCTTGGTCATCAGAAGAGAAAAACCAATACAGAAAAATTAGAACAAAAGTGATGGTCTGGTCATGATCAACGGCCATGAACCATTCCACCAACAAGACGCATGGAGGGGACACGAACACTGGCCATGATCCAACAATTGTGGTCCGAAAGAAGAAAAAACAAAGACTTTCAACCAGACCCAGGCCACAAAGGAAAAGTACCTCGTCACGGTCACCATCCGTTATCACAATTTAAGCTCCGCTCGTCTGAGAAAGCCTACATTTACTCGATGTGCAAATCGTGAAATACGACCCCATATTGTCATTTCCTGGTTTCAACAAAATTAAGGCTTATGAGTGACTTATATGAAATACAATCTGTCAACCCTGGATGCAAAGCAAGAATTTGAAATGCATGAAAATCACCTTAGCGTATACAAATGACCTCCCTCTATCTCAACAAGACGTGGATTGAAATTACACCACTTCTCAGACACTATTGTATGACATCCTGGACACCATACCTGGGCCCATAAGACAATAGGTTGAGTGGATCCTCATTCGCTCTCCTAAACGGCACGATGTGCGTGACAAAAGAGTGACAAACACCAGCGGCACCCGACTTCCCATTTTCAGGATTGTTGGGCTTGCTCTCGTTATGGATCACAACTTCCTCAATTTGGCTGATGTTCCCCATTTTATGGCGAAAGATTGGATTTCATATGCCTGCTTTCGTCTATTCCGAAGATTCTGCCTACAGGACTCGAGTCGAGTCACGAAGATGCTGAACAATACATCCACAGCCTTTCGAGTGAAGGGAAGTTCAAGGAAGCCATGCGATTATTTCGTAAACGCAAGCGGGGCCTAGTTCAAGACGAGGAAGCATTTGATGACTGACTATCGACGTTAATAATATGATTTCTTGATTGGGCACTCCAGCTATAATGAAAATAAGCATCCAGGGGTTGTTCCCGAGTGTTTTGGGCGCTCTAGGAGGCTAGATACCTACGTCCGGACAAATCTGGGCCCCCAGGAAGGCTAGATCCGGATGTCCGGACAAAACTCAAATTTTTTCATCAACCTAGATACAATCCGGACGGGAACGACCGATATTTGTCCGGACAAAAATGACAAAATCTCAAATTTTGGTATCTAGCCTACCTATGCATATGTATTATCGGGGGTCCTGCTGCCAAGCAGAGTTCAAAGGGAGATATCACACAATCCAGCTCACATACATGCTTCTGACGAGCTACCACCTCGTGTTCCACCAGGATCCTCAAAATGAAATTGAATATTGTGATATCCTGATCCAACCGATGAATAAGATGGGCACGCTGTCAAAATGGCAATGTGTTCTCACCGCCGCTATTTCTCCCTTCTGAGTCCGAGTGATCTGTCAGTAACGCTGCTAAACAATGAACATGATGTCATTAGACATATTGATTGGCTGATGGTGAAGGCGTACATACCTGCGCATATTCCCAAGGGAGGTTGTACACTAACTTGGATGCGTGTCCCACGATCTCCGTTGTGTGACGCGTCAAACGATGCAGTCCTGTCCGAAGCCTTCGGAGACATTAATGAGTTGGATTTTTCGTGATGAGATAGATTTTTTGGAGAAACTGAGAGACTATTGAGGGTTTGATAACAGTAGTTGAACTTCAGGAGACGCTCGATCGAGAGTCGAGACGAAAAACTTTTCCTCTCCCCTCTTCTTCCTTCCATTTTGGGAATTTATTTTTTATTAACTAGGGTTGTCCACAAACATCGCTATCGAGCCAACCAAATAGGGACTCTACAATATGGGTGACTAATTAGTCTAATTATCGTAGTTCTAATTTTTGCGAACG
>QFEU01003636.1:0-16244 GCA_003316345.1 Tricholoma terreum
ACGAAATCATCGAAAACCTCTCCACGCAAGTCGACCCTACGACTTTAAACTATTACAAATTCCTTCAGAAAACTTGTGAAGCGAATGTCTTAATTGACAACATCCTTGAAACTGTTCTCGCCCTTCTCGTACACCGAGACATTGCAAACATTATCCAAGAAATCAAAAATGCCCGGTTAGAGGAAGAGTACAGAAAAGACGTTACTATTTTTCAACGACATTTTTCTGAAACAGAGTCTCGAGGAACTTGAGGAACCGTTCCACCACCAGGAACAACTCCTCCACCACCTCTTCAGGAAACGACCGCATTATCTACCCCATCACGTATGGACGAATACCTTACGGTCCCCAGTTCACCAATTCCAGAACTCAGTACCCGTTCGGAAGTTATAGACCTCACCAGGGAGTCCCCTACTCCTCCCCCTGGGCCGACATCTTCCACCACTACTAGAACCCTTACTGTTCCTCCGGTAACCACCGTTCATCGACTTATCGCTAAGATTAAATTTCCCCACTGGATGAGGAAATACCGCTGCTTTAATTGCGGACTCTACGGTCATTTCAAAACCCACTGTCCCTTATACCAATGCCAACAATGCGAAACATTTGCCCCGAAACATTATTCCAAAGACTGTCCTTATTGAGACTCGGCCGTCGCCCGGCTAGCCCGTTCGATAACTGAAAACGATGATTACGACGAAGATATGCACGACGTTTACCCTGATTACGATGACGAAGCCTGGAACAACATTACGGAAGAACCCGTCGGCAGAGCCTTATAAAGAAAAATATTGACAAACAGATTTTTCTTTAACCTTCACTCTTACTATCATGGCCGACAGCTCTTTCATCCTCATGTACGTTCTCTGCGCCATCCTCCTTCTTGGATGGAGTGCCCTCGCCCTCTACGTCGCTCGTCACATTCGACCACGAGAAAATCGTGTCGAAGATATCGAACTCGCCGTCCGCGGAAGACCCGCATCACATACCACTCCTTTAACATCTGTAACACCATCACCTATTACTCCACTACCACCCACCATTTTACCGTCACGGCAGCCGTCGCAGCCACCTCCCGCATATTTATCTGAACGCCACCGTTCACGTCCCCGATCGATCAGCGAACGAAATTTATTTATCAACCGACCCCTTCGACAATCGAAACGGATCCCATTACGACCATTACAGCCACCACCGTCCACCCCTTTACCCGACATTCCGCTAGAAAGGGTTAGAAGACGTGAGGAAGTTGTTTGAAACGTGGGAAGTTTCAACCTTGAAATGGGGGTAGTGTTACAAATTTTTCTATTCTTGCTTATCTTGACTCCTATCGATCGGGCTCACCGTATCTATATCTCATGACTCGTCCCGACTCGTACATAGCCTTACGACTCATACATACTCGTCTTGACTCCTACTTATGCGCTCTGACTCGCAGAGCTATGTAGTTGACTCACGCGTTTCAAGGATTGTATAGCCACAGTCTGTAGTATAAAAGCAGTAGTATAGTTGGTCAAGGCCCCCCAGCTTGACCTAGGCAATTCAACGCTTATACTCGAATCTTGCTCGACTTAGTAACAACTAACGTCTTCGCTCGAACTCGAACACAGAAAGCCTCCGCTGTTCATCAGATTAGATAACGCACGAAAGCCTCGCGCATTGATCCCTTGATCGATTAGACTTAGATCCGAGTTATAGGCTATCGCCCTTAACAAATTGGACCTGCCAGTGGGGCCCAGCGGGGGACTGGCATTTGGCCTGGCACTAGTACTAGTAGCCTGCAAATCTCCGACCCGGATTCAGATTTCTGGGACAAGTCTCTTCAAAGACCCCGTCCGAGTCCGCTGACTCTTACTATGGTTCCACAGTTCTGCAAGCTATGCTCTGCATGTGGCAAGTCGTTTGCACAACCGAGCACGTTCACCAATCATCAACACCATTGCCAGCCTTCAAAGAAGTGTATGTCCAGTGCTCTTGCCACTGCCAAAGCTGCTTGGGAAGAGAAACGTGAGCGCAAACGACAACGACGTGCAGTAGAATCAGCAGATCTCGCCTGGTTGGGCCCAGCAGTTACCACTACACCAATCCAACCCTCTCCAAGTCCTACTACTAGTGATCCTGTGAGAACTTCAGCCGTGTGCCCTCCTTCTGCCCCTTTTTATGGATGGTAAACTCACAGTCCATGCCAGGTGCCAGCTACCATTGCTGCTATTGGCCCAGATCCCGAAACACCCACCGATGATTATACCCTGGACCTTCCCGTGGCTGAAAGAAAAGGACGAAGGACTACATGTAAACCCGCCCGGTTCCGTGATGAGATTCCGGAACCATTCACAGCATTGGCACACTCTGACATTGCAGAGCCTCTGTGGGATACGGGCAGGACGCCCAGCCCTCCGACGCCAACCATCAGCCCTGTTGCGCAGAAGGATCAGCCTCCATCCACTCCGCACATCACAGTACCCATGCTTCAATCCACCCGCAATGTGTTCGGTCTGTTTCGGAAATACTGGGGAGATAAGTTTCCCTCCCATGATCCCGAGGAGGAACTCACACTAGTCGATCTGCAAGGAGCCGACCATGCAAATGCGCAGGAAGACGCGATCGTGATGGAAATTTCCTCATCTTCCGGGCAAAACTATTGGCCTTATCCCAACGAAAGCTCGTTCCTGCTTGGGGAGTGGCACTGGAACGATGGGGTGCAGAAATCAAAGCGTGGCTTCAAGAACCTCGTCAACATCATAACATCCCCCAATTTCTACCCGGCTGATGTCCAGGACACGAACTGGGACCGCGTTGACCAACAGCTGGGCGCTTTGGAAAATGACTCGGAATGGATGGATGTAGAGTTTGGTCCGAGTTGGACTCGAACACTGGTGGAAATTCAGGTTCCATTTCATAGTCGCTCGGCTGATCCGGGCCTTAAAACCTACACCTTCCCCGATTTTTATCACCGCAGCATCATCTCCATCATCAAAGAGAAGTTGACAAACGTCCAGGAATTTCGACACTTCCATTTGGAGCCTTTTGAACTTCACTGGCAGCCTGAGCCATCTGTAAAGCCTGTCCAAGTCTATGGAGAACTGTACACCTCTCCTGCGTTCCTTGAGGCACACCAAAATCTGAAAAATTCACCACCAGAGCCATCATGTATATTATCGAGACATGTCGTCGCATTGATGTTTGCTTCCGATGCAACGCAGCTCACAGCGTTCGGGGTGGCAAGGATCTGGCCGCTATATATGTTCTTTGGCAACGATTCCAAGCATCGTCGATGTAAACCATCTCTACACCTATGCAGCCATGTCACTTACTTCCAAAAGGTATGCAAAGTAATTTAACCCAGGCAGCCAGCTGACGTAGGCCTCATTCACAAGCTCCCTGATGAATTTAGGGACTTTGTTGCTCTATACGCTGGAGCAAAAGGTCCTAAGTGATGCGCTGATGACTCATTGCTTTCGAGAATTCTTCCATGCTCAGTGGAAAATTCTTCTTGATGATGAATTCATGGATGCATATGTCCATGGGGTTGTCATTTTATGCCCAGATGGCGTCCAACGCCGCTTTTATCCTCGCATTTTCACATACTCTGCGGACTATCCAGAGAAGTAAGTTTGACTTGACTCGCAACTACGATGCATACCGCAGCTGATATGGAATACAGAATCCTTCTTGTGAGTATTCATAATCTTGGCAACTGTCCCTGCCCGCACTGTGTGATCCCAGTGTCATGTGTACCCAGCTTAGGCACTACAGGGGATCAAGAGCAGCGTGTCAGCCTTTCCCGAAAAGACGATGCGGATTTTCGGGAAAAAACATCTGCAGCACGGGAGTTGATATATGTTCGCAACTATGCAGTCACAAATGATCAGGTTGAGGCGAAGCTCAAGGAGCATTCCTTGACACCAAACACTGTAAGTCTTTAGGCCCTGGCCTGGGAAACTTCCACCAAATTAACCTTGGGCGCTGGGCAGAATGCCATTTCTGAGCGGCTATCACCCTTTGGCTTCAACATGTATCCGATGTTCGTGGTTGATTTGATGCATGAAGTGGAATTAGGGACATGGAGGTCTCTTTTCATACACCTGCTACGCATTTTGGAACATGAAGGGCGGGGTCTCCTTCTCAAGTTAGATCGTCGGTAAGTTCTCAGGCTGGGCCCTTTCCACTCCTCTACTTGTTAGTTGTTTATAGATATCGAGCGACCCCCACTTTTGGTCGTGACACGATTCGAAAATTTTCCAGAAACTGTTCAGAATTGAAACGGTTTGCCGCAAGAGATTATGAGGATCTTTTACAGGTAAAGTTTCCTGTTTTCGACTATGAAAAACCTCGGTCAACGGATCTTATGCTATGTTATCCAGTGCGCGATTCCAGTATTTGATGGTCTGCTCGAAGAGCCTTATAACCAGCAAGTCCTGGATTTGTTATTCACCCTAGCGCACTGGCACAGCTTAGCAAAGTTGCGGCTGAAGACCGAAGATACCCTTGAACTGCTCGACATTGCCACCACTCAACTTGGCGCCCAGTTACGTGATTTTTCGTTCATAACCTGCGCAAACTTCAAAACAAAGGAGCTAGAACGAGAGGCAGCCGCCCGTAAGCGCCGAGCAGCTAAGACAAAGGCATCAAATACCAAGCGGACTGGAAAGAACGCCGTTCCGGCTTCTGTACCTGTTCATGGTTGTGGCCCATCGACCCACCCAGATCCACTGGCAGGTGCTGAATCGCAAAGCACATCTAACTCTCAACAGTCTCGCTTCAAGTCGACGAGAGCATCATCTTGCAGCCACGTTACAGCCGGCCCGTTGCTGAGTGGGACAACGATGGCAGCTAACACTAACGTTGGCACCTACACGGATCCATCCATGTTTGACACAGCCAGCACCGCCCTACGTGCTGGACTTGGATCCTCATCTTCCCACCCTTCACAGGGATCCCACAAACAACCCTCGACGTATCAGGGGGATACAGTTGCTAGACGTGAGGCTCGGTTCAATCTCTTCACATACAAACACCATGCATTTGGTGATTATGTTTGGACGATACGACGGTATGGAACTACTGACTCATACTCAACTGAACCAGTAAGTCCAAGTGCTTGCCTTTGTGGCACTCAGGATCCCACGAGGTCTAACTATCACATCAGGGCGAGCTCGAACATCGCACCCCTAAGTCCCATTATAAGCGTACCAGCCGTAAAGTCACTATCAAACAGATGGCACAAATTGAACGGCGCCAAGTCCGTATTCGGCGTATCCGACAGCAGCACCAACAAGCGGGGGAAGACATGGCGGCAGACTCTGATGCGGCAACATCTCCTAGCATTCGTTACCAGCTTGGCAGCAACCAAAACTACCCGGAGCAGATACCCTTATTTCTGCAAAGACATGCAGGGGATCCAGCGATTAAGGCAGGTCATTATTTTGATGGCATGAGACCCAGCTGGGATAACAGTCTGAGCAGGGCTTTGTGCCCTCGTTGAAAGCCCACCTTCTCTCACGCATAACGAGAGTCCTAGGCATCGCATCATCTTCTAATATTGCAGGCATGCCAGAATCCCCCCAGGCTGGCACCCACAACGATGGACTCAAAGATGTCTACTCTTCCATTCTTATACAGAACGATCGAATGTACCGACACAATGTAATTCGCTTCAACTACACCACCTACGACGTCCGGTGGGCTCGAGATGTTGTCAACCCTAACACATCCCATGCGAACGTTATGGTCCTTGCTCAAGATGGGGATGTAGGCGAGGGTCGAAGCCATAAATTTTGGTATGCTTGGGTCCTCGGGATATATCACGTCAATGTTGTGTATATCGGTCCTGGAATGGTTGACCATGTGCCTAGACGGCTCGATTTCCTATGGGTTCGGTGGTACCGTTGTGAAGCTGCTGGATCCGGAGGGACGGGCGGTGCCGTCTGGGGGCTACGCCGAGTATCCTTTCTTCCCATGCGCAACGACGACGCTTTTGGATTTCTGGATCCTGCAGATGTACTTCAGAGCTGCCACATCATCCCAGTTTTTGCTAAGGGCAGAAAATACCCTGATAATGGACGCTCTGGGGGCCAATCAGCATGTGCTGGCGATTCCAAAGATTGGAATCAATACTACGTGGGGCAGTGAGTGGGACATTAGCTTTGTTATCGCCTCAGTCTTAGTGCACGATTGTAGATTTGCTGATCGAGATATGGCTATGCGGTATCACTGGGGCTACGGGGTTGGTCATACATATGCTTGTCGCAATCAAAATATAGAGACTTCAAGTCAGACTCAGACGGACCAACCAATGTCAGACTCGGGCATGCAAGATGACAATCGTGCGTCCTTCCCAAAAAGTATGATCTTCATTGACAAGGATGACTCAGAATTAGGAAGTAGCACCAGTAACGGTGTGGATCACCAAGCCCATTCTGATATCCGTACGTCTGATATGGACTCCCGTGGTTTACACGACTTGTTGATGCAATCCATTAGCAATTCAGAAACTGCCCGACACAGGGGTTACTAACATACTGCATACTAGTACCTGCCCAGGTGACACCTTGGCCTCTACTGACGGCGACGGCAATTCCGCTGAGCACCGTATGCATGATCGGGAAAACGAGGATTTGGGTTCCTACTCCGATGGTGATTGGCAAGATGATTATGATGACTCTGACGACGAAATATTTAGTGTATACCACCTCTAACGCTGCCTTTGTTTTCGCGTCAGCTTGAACTTGAAGTTCTCACACCATGACCGTGACAGTGAGTCAACAGTGAACCACTGGCATGGGAAAGTCAAGCCACTGCTGCGGCCAGCAACTCCGAGTCGGAGGCAGACCTGCTGAACTTGAAGCGCTCAGGCTTACAAGTGATCACTTCAAGTTTGGTTTTCGTAGTTCATGGCGGCTGCATTCAATGATGCTAGCACACTCAGGCGTTCACTGGCAAGTTCTCAGTTGGCAGAATAACCCAGCCTGGCTGCTAATGTACGGACAGTACTACTAAGACCCAGTGCCACTTCGAGTCACCCACAATCTTGAGGATTTGGTGCAACCGAGTCACTCCGAATCGGACACTGACTGCTGCTTCAAGTTCAAGTTGGTGCATCTGTCGCACTGGCACTGCGCCACCTGTGACAGAATCGGACCATGACATTGTCCAAGTCTCTGGCAGTTCTACTTCTCGGATCAATCTCAGGAATGGGGAATGGGGCTAATGATTGTACCTTTTCGTACTCGACCCTTTTCTTGACAGGGTCCCGCGTTATGACAAGGGTCGGTGGTATCTGGATCTTGCAGGGTCAACAGCCATGGGCCGTCCCAGGCTTTCAAGAAGTTTGCTATAAATGCGCCGCGCTGCCACTGGCAGTCCTTGACTTTGGATCGAAAGCCCTCCACTTCCTCTGCGTGAAGTCTGCTACACAGCTTAGTTTTTCATAATGCCGAGCGATGAAAACCAGTGCACCTCAACATCGCCCAATCCTCCTGATCGGCGACATCCTGGCACTGCCCTTGATTGGGGTCCACGGAAGAAGCCGTAAGCCCTCGTCATGCAGACTCGGAGTTCAAGTTGTTAAGCGTAGATTTCACCACTGGGCCACACCCTGTAGGTGTACTGCAGATCCTCTCGTTCACCATGGACGTCATTTTGGCAGAACGGTCCACATGCTCTGTAACGTGCAAATTCTACTGTTGAATGGCATTCTCCGCGCAGGCGAGCGTGCGGATGATCCAGAGGAATCCTTCACGCCAGAGTCTGTCTTCGCACATCATTAAACGCTAATTCTTGATGGCTTTTGTTTTCAGGGAACGACGGGAACATCGGGTCTATGAAACTCTTCTCAAGATGGTCCCAAAATTAGAGGAGCGACTGATGACAGCCTCTGAAGAAGAGGTTGCGATGGTTTCTGAACTGGCTAGTATCAATCAGCCCTTTATCCCTTCTTACTCTCACGTTACCTTCAGCTGCAAAAGGGGGCTTCAGGTGCCAGATCAGATGATACCAAGAGCCTCAAGAGTGTGGTCATCGACTGGATCACACCCCGCGGACAGTCCCTGTCCCCCCCGCTTGGACGGAACATCAAGATGGATCGCGGCTTCAACCACCAGGTTACTGGTGCTCTGCTCTGTCCAACTGGCCTTGATTGGTCCAACCCTGAGTTGTGTATTTCTACTCCTGCATCCCCTAACTACCGCCGTTGGCTGAACCTCTATTTATTGACAGGGTGCAGGGACAGCTTTGCAGTGGCACATACATGGTCGCAGGAGACCAATGGCCTATTTTAGTTTATAGAGACTGCAAGTACGACCCAGAAAACCCCTGGGATGGGTTATTTCGCAGCATCCTCCTGGTTTCAGTAAACGGATTCATCTTGACTTACTGCTGGGATTCTTACCAATGTCGACAGGCATATAAGCACATCTTCACCTCCCCAAGCTCGGTCGACAAGGAGCCAAAGGCCACGCGCTCAGGAAATGCCCGCATCCATGGAATGAGCTCTGTCACTCCCGCATCCATCGCGTATGTTGCAACACAAGTTGGTCATGGGTTGATCCTATATTCAATCACCATGCTGATACTGGTTAGGCTAGGTTTTCCCTCACTTACTCTGCTGTCTTTACGAGATCGGACACCGTTACGGACTCTGAACGGTTCTACACGAGTATCCTTGATTTACTTGAAGATCCGGAAGAGAACGTGGAGGTAAACGACCTACTTCTTTGGTGGAACTGGTGGGCACAGGATCTCGCATGAATCTCATCAGGTTGAACTGAAGAACACGAGCATTCGCAGTCAAATTTTTCCTTCACATTCATCATCCAAGCGGCCTGTGACGAAGGAGAGTGCTTTAGCCAAAATAAAGGAGAAAAGAGCGGCACAAAAAGCGGCTGCATTGGTTCCTCGTAATTAGTGCCTTTTATGGATGTTGCATCATACCCCCGTCTTGTATGGTTTCTTTTACATCCCTAATGAGAAATATGGTTGTGCTACATGATTTTATGGTGTTTCCGTGTTGGTCATTTGTGTCGGCTGAACACAGTTGGCAAGTCTAAAAAGCATATATCTTCTTCTACCCACCGGGCGAACACCCACCACCGTTGGAACAATGTCAGGTTCTGCCAATGCCCCCCCTCTTTGGCCCTCCTACGCGCCTCGATCACGCATTATAAATACCATCCGCCTGGGGACTTTTGTAAAGTTTTGGTGTCTTCAGCTAACGTCCGGTCATTTGGTCCAAGTCAGCAAGCCTTGGATCATCATATACATGGCTTGCAACAATTATAAGCCCACATGCGCCTTCCAGCATTCGAGATGACATCTGATCCATTGGTCAGTTGGTCAGTTGGTCCCGTCCTGTTACCTCTGCTCGTGGTAACGTATTTCAGGCAATTTTGACCGAGTCCTTAAGTTATTTGTTCCTTCGATATGATTTTCTCATGGCGACGTCTGTCTGGCAAGTTTACTCCATATTCTATCGGCCAGGCAGGCTTTTCAGGTTCCGCCAATCCCCCCCCTCCTCCGTCCTCCCCACATACCTCGATCATGTATTATAAATACCATCCGCCTGGAGACTTTTGTCAAGTTTTGGTGTCTTCAGCTAACGTCCGGTCATTCGGTCCCCAGTCATCAAGCCTTGGATCATCATATATATGGCTTGCAGCAATTATAAGCCTACATGCACCTTCCAGCATTCGAGATGACATCTGATGTATTAGTCAGTTGGTCAGTTGGTCCCATCCTGTCACACCTGCTCGTAGCAATGTATTTCAGGCAGTTTTGACAGAGTCCTCGATTTATTTGTTCCTTTGATATGGTTTTCTCATGGCAACGTCTGTGCGGCAAGTTTCACCAGAATTGTATTGTCAGGCACATCACTCGGAACTGTTGTGTCCTCTTGTGAGTCTTGTCACACCGTCACCAGTCAGAAGAGACTGGCCGATTTGACCAGGTCTGTCGTCCGTTAGAATCCCAGGTGCTTCAGGCTGTGAGCAAGAAGTCTTGCAGCTGTTTCCATGTCCAGAACCGTAGTGTGTCATGCTTATGCTTTATGATACATTGCTCGCGTAATTCTGTACATGGAGGATTTTGTGATCACTACCGTCCTAAATATTCATTTACCATGAGGAATCCAATTCTTTCGAATATTGTAGACATTTAATATTTGGTAAGTAAAGCTAATAGCAGTCAAACCTTTGTCATTTCGTCCTCCATTTCCTGATGTAGTGACTAGTGGCTAGTACGCATTGCGATCACGTGCCTGAACTGATCAACCATTTGACCCTTTCGCTCAATTGGTTCTTTTGCGCTTGAACAACTGAAAGAAACGTCTGTAGGATGGTTATGAACAAGGACATTCTGGTTCGATACGAAGCTGAATGGCCTATCTAATCCGCAGTCTCTTTCTTACCTCTATAACTTTTCATCTCATTCATTCCTACAGAGAAATAGACGACGTACACGCAGCCTCGTCCCTCACAGCCCGAATGCACATTCAGTACACAACCTGCATCACATGCCCCCTTCTCCCATTCTCTCCTCATGTCCCTCGTTTCTCCTCTCAATGCAGCTCCCTACGAGCAACACTCTCGATGAGGTCCTGTACCGCTTGAATCGCGCTTCGAAGAAGCTTAACGCGGTATGGGGCGCCACTAACACCGCAGTTCACCATGGCTATGTTCATACAAGGCTTCTGGTTCGGCTCCAAATTGATTCGAGACGGCAAGATCGGGGTTGGGGCCGTCAAGATTGGGGTTGGGGCCGTCATGGTCGTCTTCTGGGCCTCATCGCAACGAGCAACCTCCAAATGTGTGACACCCCAATTTATCACCCTCTCTAATGAAAAATCACCATCGTCTCCCTCTGCCTCGCCGACAATTCTCCCGCTCCCGCCACCGACATCTACCCAAACCCTCTCCTCTCCCTCCATCCTCTCCCACAAACGCGGAGCACCCACCGCCTCTCCGCATGATCGTCCCCCCACAATAATGGACAGGCGAATTCTTCCTCTCCCCTCCCCCTCCGTCGCCTATCCGAACTACCCTTCATCGTTCGCTCCTCCGGTTCCAGGAAATCCACCATCTCGCAACTCCTGGGGCTATACCCCCGGCACGGCGGAACAGTATTAATATACAGCACGGACCTGCGGTACCTCGACCCTATGTGGAACTGTGAAAATGTGTGTGGTGTGGGCCAGGGAGTGGGGGGTGTGGTCTCAGGGAAGGGTGTGTTGAAGGATGTGAGGATGGGTGGAAGATGCGACGGAGGAGATGGAGTCAATCCCGGTGGGTGGTTTGACTGGCGCTACAGATGAGGGATTGCTGTATGGCCCGCTCAGCATGCTTCCTGCCTGCTATCCTTTCCCTCCCATGGACCTTTGCGCCCCCAAAGACTTTGCCAATGGTTTTACCAGTCTTCGTCGTGAAAGCACAGCACCCATCTTTTTCTTGGAAGTGAACCTAGCGGGTGCTATTCTGAGCTCTACTGGAATGCCGATGATCAGATGCAGAACCTATTTGATGAACTCGTCGATAACTTCTCCGTTCCTGTCCTGTATGATGTCAGCGCTCTCGGTCCGCATCTTTCCTTTTACACCTATTCGAAGGAGGAAGGCATGTTCCACCTACCCGCTATCTTCCGTCACCCAACTCAGCTCAACGACCGTGCCCCGGCCACATGGTGGGATACGGAGTTGATGTCAGACGAAGGGGTTCAGAAACTCACTGCGGTGGCCGACCATATCAAGAAAATGATGAATGAGCGTATGCGACAATAGGGCCGCGCCCATGGATTATGTGGTATGTTTTGCAATCTTCATTGCTTCATCAGGGGGAGTGCATTCGAAGTGATCAGGCTATTCAGACAGTTTGGTCTCTTGCTTGCTGCCTTCTCATATAATCCGAGCGAGATCGTTCTTGTTATCTATCGCCCAAAGTATTTCCCCGCATACTTGTTCTATTGTTGTGTCTCTTACTCTTAGGGCCATATCGTTCTAATGCGAGCCAACGTCCCCACGGCCCATCTGCCTCGAACATTACAGAGAACAAGAGAACTCGGGAGAGGATCCGATGGCGTGGCTAGTTGAAGCCCCATTTCGACTATGTATGTCGGGTTGCGGAAACTGTTTAGTAGCCTGGTTATAGTGTTCCACCAAGAGTCAACCGACTTCTCACGTAGCATCTTTGAACTTGGTTAGCTTACTACTTTCGAACCCTGCAAGATTCAGTTCGAACGACTTAGGGGTGGTGATATGGAGGTATTTGTGATAGGTGGACCTCTTGGGTTGGCGGACTACACAGCTTATCTGCGGCTCAATGGCAAAGCATCGATCGTTTCTGATGAGTTCCTGACAGATATCTTGGGTGTTCTACATGACTGGTTTCATATTGAGAGGATCAAATCGCCAGGATCATCCGTACCGAAACGCTACAAAGATTCGGATAACCTACTAGTACAAAAAAGGTGAACTTACACAAGTGAACCTTACCAAGTCACTGGCACGAGTCCCGGCGCTATTGCCAGTACAATACCAAAATATGTTATCTTTTGGGGCGAGGAGAATCTTGTGAAGCCGGCTTCCAAACTTGATCTGTACAGGTATGGTTTTCAAAACTTGAACCACGTCCAAGCACAGCAGCACAAAATTTCGACATACCAGAAAACGTGTTATTTGGAACTTAATTTAATTTACCGAAATTGCGCGGCTTGTGCAGGCTGCCTTGAGCTCCATACCGTTTGCTCTCCTCCTTAGCCTCATACAATATGGTTTGTGACGTGGCCCATCCTACAAAATTAATGAGCCAAATCCACTAACAAATTTATGAGCGCATGGGATCTTACTGCAACTTGACATTTCCGACTACGGGCAACAACTTGAAGCAGGAAATATTTCATCGCCGCTTTGTCATTGCCAGGCCAGAATGGTGCCGCGAAACTATGTAGGAAGCTTCCACGAAAATCAAGATTGATCGAAGGACCACATTCCCAACATCTTTCTTTGGGCTATCTTGAACTTCTTGAATCGATAGCTGACTTGGTCTCTCTCTATATTGGTCTCTCTCGAGTCTCTATATTGGCTCTAGGGAAGGATTCCGAGCGCAGTTTGATGTCGTGCCGATGTCGTACTAATGTCTAGTCCGTAAGTTGTTGTCATCTTATCACAAATCCTTGCGCAATGGGTGGCGCCAAGAGGATGATTGACAGATCACGAGATCTTGACTGCAGGAGTCCGATATTTCAGGTTTTGACACCAGTATCTTGATTCGTATCACAGAAAGACTGCCCAGCGAGTCACTCGGCGTCTGATTTTTCTTCCTCATTTGTCCAAATTTTGAGTAGACAGATCTTTAAATTTGTAGCGAATATAGAAATTCCCCTGTGCTAGAAATCTTAGAGAGGACGGGGAGCGAGGTGTCAAATTAAGAAATAGTCAAACAGTTTCAAACCCTGGTCTAGGACCTATGGCAATCGAGAGTGATCTGCTGGTCTCCGGTCGGCCTTTGGTCTGAAATGATCGGCCATCACCCAGAGCCGGTCAGTCATCAATCTAAGATGATCAGGCCTGAGATCTCAGGTTTCAAGGACCCCGTACACATCATTTTATATGTCGGGAACAAAATTTATTGTTTACAGTCAAGTGTTTCTCGTCGAGCAAGTACATTCAATGGCATGTAGAAAAAAAGGTAACATCGAAGGAGAGGTGTAGGCAACCATAGGTTTGAAGTCCTGAGGATGACAGCAAAGTATGTCGCGTCGTTGAGTAATGAATACAACAGTTCGCTATGTGTTCATTCCACACGAGGCTTCTTCCGGTGGCGTTTGATACATCGAACGACTGCGTCAGTACTCTCCTCATCGTACACCAGCGAGCTATCTTTCCCCCCATACCCACGCTTCTTATTGAGAATATTTTCTAGAGAAGACTGTTTTGTGTCGTGGAGGTTGATTGCGTATCGAAAGTCTGACATCGGAATGATAATTGCAGGCTTGTCTTCATCCTCGGGCTTAGGATTACGATAAAGATGTTTGTTTAAGATATGAATTTCCTTGGGCCCATTGAGATCTTCAGGAAAAATCTGCACCCCAAACACAAGTGAGCTGACCAAAAGGCAGTCAAGAACAAAGGCAGTCACCGTGTAAAGAGCGCGTTGAGAGACCACAAATTTGAAATACTCTCCCTTGAACAACGAAACACAAGAAAACTTGGTAGCAGGGGGCACGACGTGATCATCTGCCTTGTCAGCATGGTCATCGCATCTGATTAGGTGATCCAGTGGTTGAGAGCCTGCTTGTTCGAACATTGTGAATGTATCGAGGTCTTCCACTTCCCAGAATGCGCATGTTGCCTGTGTTAGGCCTCGCGGTTGTCCTTCCCTGGCCCGAGTACGCTCAATATTCACGCCAATTGCTAGCTGCACCCTGCCAAGGGAGCAAGCGATGTATCTCCCAAGGTCGTACGCGAGCTTCTCTGCTCTCTCGCTATACGCTACTTCACAGACAACCGTCGGCCATAATTGGGTTAGAGCGACCTCTGTGGGATCATGGTCGTAAAGGCTGAAATCAGGGCTTTTAACCCCATCCTCCAATGAAACATCCGCAGAGCTTCCTAGGTTGATAACACCCGTGCCTGTGAGCGAAGAAAATAAAGAGCGACATTTGGGATCTTTGGTGCCGATGATGTTGAAAAGAGTCGCCATGATCTCGTGTCCAAATGATGGATAGTGTACAATCAGCTTGTCTCGCGAAAAATCGATCCTTTGACAATGTCAGATTGACCACAAACTAGAGGAACTGGACATACCTTAGGTTCTCCCAACCTGGCAACTCAGATGCTCTAGACTTCTTCATTAACTCATCAAAGACATTTGACGAGACTCCCTCAATAGATATCTCTTGCTTTCCAGTCGTCCCATCCAAGAATGGCTTCAACTTAGAGAGAACTTGATCGAAAGACAATGGGCGGACTGTGCTGGAGGAATCTAATGAGGGATGAGGAGTAGTAGGAAGGGCAACTATGCCAGGATCAGTGGGATCAGAGGCACGAGATGGTGGGGATCGCAAGTCATCAGGAGTGTCCAACAAGGGGCAAGGGGTTGGGAGAATGGCGGTGGGACGATAGGCTTGGCCCTCTGATTTGCGGCCTGCTATGAGGGGACGGGGTGGTGTGTACTTCTGACTGTGCAAGTCATAAGGGGCCCTGGCGCTGCTCATGAAAGATGGTGGCGCAGACCGAGTAAATGTGCGCTCAAGGGACGAAAATGTAGGTCCGGAGTCATGACATGGAGGTCTGAAGGGTAGCATTTCTGTGTGATGTGCTGCTGTGCTGCTGTGCTGCTGTATCGATGGTGGCTTATCGACGATTTGAGTGACCATGCTTCGATCATGAGCACTCCCATGTGTTTGTGTTTGTTGGCTTGTCTTCAAACTGCAACCTCCCATGGCGAGAAAAAACCAACACAAGCCTCGTCGTTAGTACCTTATTTTCCTAGGCTAGTCTGTCCTTATTGATCATATTCTCTAGCGCCGGATGAGGACATTCG
This sequence comes from Tricholoma terreum, assembly GCA_003316345.1. Lineage (NCBI taxonomy): Eukaryota > Fungi > Basidiomycota > Agaricomycetes > Agaricales > Tricholomataceae > Tricholoma > Tricholoma terreum. The sequence goes on from QFEU01003636.1 coordinate 15,531, forward strand.
CCAACCGCTTGTGAACTACTTCGAACTTGGGTGTTCGGATGTTTTGATCACTGAACTGCTCAAGCTTCACTATGATACTACGGTCTATGGATTGAGGTAAGGATGTCACTTATTGTTCCCGAGCTCTTATTTACCCATAATTCCAGTGTCATCACTGTTCGAAGGCTGCGGAAGAAATGGAACCTCTTGTCGACTCGCCAACAAAAGCACAGCATGGAAACGATCTATGACCAAGTTTGCGCAATCCGTGAACGTTTCCCGCTATGTGGTGCAGAGGGTATCAGGAAGTCACTTCGATGTGAACATGGTGTACGTGCCCCACGGTGAGCACGATTGTTCAAGGTTGCTTTTCTTTCTTTTGACCGTTGTTTTAGGGAGGTTATCTCTCGTCTCCTGAATACAGTAGAACCTGAGGAAGTTAAGGCACGCCGCCGACGTGGCTTCAAGCGGAGGCGTTTTTGGGCAGCAGGCATTAATGATGTATGGCCTCAGGATCAACACGACAAATGGGGACGGTTTGGTTTATGGTTGCACGCTGGATTAGAAGCGTTTTCAGGTGAAATAAATTGGCTGAGAATCTGGTGGACGAACAAAAATCCAAGACTCATTGCGAAATACTACATTGACACATGTCGGCGGATTGGTGGTACATCCTCATGCCCAATACTTTGAGTTTGCTTATGGGTGTACGATAGGTGTTCCAATTATAACTCA